>OY744517.1:218262941-218475441 GCA_963556195.1 Sepiola atlantica
CTAACAACCAAAAACCATAATCAACCTACTCCTGCTACCCCACCAAAATAATTCATCTCATAACCTGGCATTATTAATTAAGTAATCTAAATATATATAAAATGTATACAAATAACATGCAAATATATAAAAAATTAAATAAATAAAATAAATAAAGATTAAATAAAGAAATAATAACAAGAAGAAAAAAAGAATAAATAAATATATGTATATATAAATAAATTAAATACATAAAAAACACTAAATAAAGAAATAATAACAAGATGAAAATAAAGAATAAATGAATAAATAAACATATATATATACATGTATATATATATACATACATAATACATACATACATAAATAAAAACTTAATACACAGACTTCTCCCAACTGAATCTATAAATTAATTCGCATTAAAGACCCGATTTTATAACAGGCAGAGTTATTCCCCTTACATTGTCTTTACACCCGAATACTAGAAACATTATAATGATATAATCCTATAATAAGTAACATATTACATTAATTCGATAAACTAATTTGATGAAACTCACAATTAATAATACTTTTTAAATATATGATAATCAATAAATTTAATAAAATCTAGAATATTTAAAATGAGAGATTAATTACTTTACATTATATTTTTTTAATTTAAATACGAAAAAATAAAATACGAAAATGAAACAACAACACACAGAAACAAATAAAAAATTAAAAAATTAAAAAATAAATAAATAAAAATATATATTATCAAAACTAACAGTTAATCGATCACCATACAATACCTATCATTTATCCAATATTACACACTCTTCTACATTACAGAATATAATGAAAATTGTAATATACAGTTCAAGGCTGGGAACAGAATTGCACAGGTGTCCTTCTTAGCGCACAACACCGGCTCCCTATCTATTTTCTTAATACGACTCACTTATTTAGAGCAATAAGAATGCACATTCTAACATCTTTCCAGGATCGCAGCGTTTCTTTTATTTCGGTTCATTATTTCTAGATTGTCTCCACATTTTTCTTAGTTTTCCATTAAAAAAACTTATTTTTCTGCCGTGTAGAGTTTTAAAAAACAGGTTAATATAACGTCAGAAGACAATGTATTTGCAACGTTACAAGCAGGATTGCGGAGTCGCAAGGTGTAAAGTTCGACTCTTATTCCTCGGATTTCGTAAATTACTCCGACTCATAGAATTCTAAAATATCAGTTCTGACTACGACTCCTTATTTTAAAGTGTTCCAATATTCAGTGACATTCTTACGATTCCGACTCTGACCGTCTCAAAACCTATGAGTTAATATTATTATTATTATTAATACTTTTTTGTCTATATGTGTGCTTTTTTGTCTATATGTGTGCTTTCTGTCTATATTTGTGCTTTTTTGTCTATATGTGTGCCTTTTCTATGTCTGTGTGTCTCTCCCTATCCTAAACCTAAACAACTGTTCTTGAGTTAAATTCGATCATGAATCCAATGGTTATATTCAAGTTTTGACAATAATACTGGTGTGTTCGCGTTCGGACACGACAACGTTTACTTTATTTTGATTTTATTTATATCTTGAAAATTAAAATTAAAATTAAAAGTAACAATCGTACTGTGGAGTTCAGGGCTGGGAGCAGGAGTACGTAGTGGCCCTTATTTATTCCTGAACAACGCTTGGGATGCTTGCTGGTAAGTCCATAAAATAAAATAACAAACATTTTCTTAAATATATTGTAACATGTGTACGGTTTCTATTAATTACAAATTACAATATTCCTTCGGTTTTTCGTCCATGCAACATATTCTAACACGTAACTACAGAGGACACATATTTTATACAATCACTAACTGAACTATTTTTGATTGTTCTTATTTTATGTAATATTTCCGTCAAAGCTCGAAGACTCGCTGTCAAACACTTGGAATCAAGATGGCGCATATAATAAAAGCTTTCTCGGGTACAACCGACTCATAATAACTTAAAAGAATGAAAAGAAAACCTATTGTAAAACAAATAGCAAAACGGATGTGTGTTTCCTTTGCTTTTTAAATAGAATGCTCATAACTTTCTGGACGACTTTTTTCGGTTCAAACATTAAGTTGTGTTGTTATATTTCAAGCTAGTTTTTCGGGTTTCGCTCATAAAACATCTACTTTCTTCTCTCTCTTCTCAATGTTTTTTTTTTTTAGATGTGTCTTTGCGTCTCAATGAGATGTTCGGTCGGTTCGTCATGTTTCAGTTTGAATCGCGCAAATAAAATGGGTGCATTTTCATTTTAGATGCGTCAACACAGATTAATAAGAGGTTGTGTCCGTCGATCTGTCACGCTTAAGTTTGAAATAGAATTTTCGGCGGTCAGTCAGGCTTATGTTTGAAATGGCATTTTTGTTGGTCTGTCACGCTTCTGTTTGAAAAGGCGTTTCATTGATCTGTCACGCTTAAATTTGAAATAGAATTTTCGGCGGTCAGTCAGGCTTATGTTTGAAATGGCATTTTTGTTGGTCTGTCATGCTTCTGTTTGAAAAGGCGTTTCATTGATCTGTCACGCTTAAATTTGAAATAGAATTTTCGGCGGTCAGTCAGGCTTATGTTTGAAATGGCATTTTTGTTGGTCTGTCATGCTTCTGTTTGAAAAGGCGTTTCATTGATCTGTCACGCTTATGTTTGAGATAGCATTTTCGTTGGTCTGTCACGTCTCAGTTTGGAATAGCATTTACATGCTAAGCATTCAGATTTGGGGGGGGGGGGCGAGCGTATGTATTCTTTTTTTTAATTTTTAGTTTATTTAAATGAAACCGATAGTTCTTTTTGCGAAACACTTCCCATGAAATGGCACCATGCGCCACAGAGACTCCAAGACCTAAGACTGACTCTGGCCTAAAAAGATTTTTAATAGAGGCAAACGTTGCTCCGTATGATGATATTAAAATGGATTCTTGTTCCTGCTGTACACGACATAGAATTTGCTGATTTACTAACTGGTGTTGTCTGAGAAAGTATACGGACTTCACTTTACTCTTACTTCAAAGCCATTAACCTCACAGATCCATTTTATTTTTGTAATTTCTATCATTTTTATTTTTCAATTAATAGAGAAAATAAAAATGAAATAATGTCAGAAAAATGAGTGCACTAGTTACAGTTTACTTAACGTATATATATATATATATATATATATATATATATATATATATATATATATATATATATATATATATATATATATATATTAGTACTTCATGTATCCACATAAAATATTATAAGGAGATATAATTTTTTATGTGTCAGTTTTCAGTATTTACTTCAACAGTGCTCGATACGTAAGTAGAGCTAGGTAGTAAGCAATGAATGAGCCTGACGATTCCCCCCGGGGATGAAACACGGGAGCCTCTGTGTAGCTTGATTGCAATATATATTTTCATTGCTTACTATATATATATATATATATATATATATATATATATATATATATATATATATAAACAAACTAACACGAAATCACATAATCACCGGTGCAATAATTTATTTCGACCATACGGCCTTATTCTTCCTTTGTTTATTACATTTAGATCTTATATTCGGATTTCCTTCTCGAATTTATATATATATATATATATATATATATATATATATATATATATATATATATATATAATGATATTTATAAAAAAATATTAATTATTTTAATACCTACAGACATCGATGTTTCATGCTAACGCAATCTTCAGTGCAGTGAGCTAATTCTCAACGGTCGGCGGGCGCGAACCTTGATCACAAATCTCCACTGATCTGTAGTCAAGAGTCTTAACCTCTCGGACATAGACAATTAGGTAATAGTTAGGGAGGAATTTAACTTTGTAAATAGCGAATCACATGCAGCTAGAGTGATCAACGAACGTATTCGGATCGTGCATGCAGCTATTAGTACTGCTTGTTATTAAAGTCACTCAGAGTGCCCGGCCTTTGGTGAATGGAGCTAATAACAATATTTATAAATAAATATTAATTATTTTAATACCTACATACATCGATGTTTTATGCTAACGCAATCTTCAGTGCAGGAAGCTAATTCTCAACGGTCGGCGGACGCGAACCCTGATCACAAATCGCCAGTCTTAACCCCTCGGCCATAGACAATTAGGTAATAAGTAGGGAGGAATTTAACTTTGTAAATAGCGAATCGGTGGCTAAATTTACACAAGCAGTTAGAGTGATCAACGAACGTATTCAGATCGTGCATGCAGCTATTTATTTATATATTTATTTATATATATTTTATATAAATATATATATATATATATATCATATATTCTATCTCAGCGACAAAATAAAGAATAATAAACTCTTGTTGTGATGATGACTTTTAAGTATCGAATATCTCAGATTATTAAATAATAATAATAATAATAATAATAATAATAATAATAATAATAATAATAATAATAATAATAATAATAATAATAATAATAATGATTTTATTTATCTTAAATTACATCATTGTTTGGTTTAAATTTTCTATCATAATTATTCATACATGCATGATGCTTCATAAGATGTGAACATGTCTTATATATATATATCATATATATATATATATATATATATATATATATATATATATATATATATCGGTGTGTGTGTTTGTGTACACAATTATATAGTATTGGGTAATTATTTACCAATTTCCATTTTTAAGCACTGTGTCATTATTATTATTTATATTTAATTATATCTATTTTGCATAAAGCACTTGTAAAAAGTATTGTTTTTACAGTACATTTTATCAATATATTTAACTTTATTAATATATATATATATATATATATATATATATATATATATATATATATATAAATGAATAAATGCGAAAGTTCTTTATATCTATACTAACAATATTAACATCAAAACATTTAATTTAATTCTAATGATATAAGAATATATATATATTGAAATACTTTATCGATAGGAATCTCCAACTCAGTCAAAAACAAATCTCGATTTTGTTCATTTGCATATTTATTTATTTTTAGTTAATATTCTGTAATATACCTTTCTACTCTTTATTGTCAAATTATCTTCTACAAAAGCAATCATTTTATCGATAGTACTATTATTATAATTATAAATAAAATAAGATAAAGAGATTTTATTTTTTTTAAATGAAAGCTTTTAAAACTTATTTAGAATTTCATTTTCAAGGGAGATATTTTACTCGCGACTTTAGTAAAGTGTCAAATGTCGCTGAGATGTCGGGAACAGATACTACACTTTGATCCTTGCCAAAAGGTCACGAAACCATTAAAATATTTTTTGTGACTAGCCATTTTTAAATTTAAATTTTTTTTTTAAATTGATTAAATTTGAATATTTTTTAATGGGCGGTGTAGTATAATATCAGTTCTGTTGTCATAAGACTGTTCTCCCAGGAATTTCCTCCTCCGTTTTAAGGGTGTGTAGGGGGCAATCCTCTCAGAATAAAAAAAAACAAGACTCGATTTAGTCAGAAAATCTTTTAAAGGGGGTTCTGTTCTCATAAGACCGTCCACGCAAGAATGACTTCCTCCTGTTTGGGCGTAGGGAAGTAGTGTTCGTTCATCATGATATTATCATCTGTCAGGGGAGGGGTCAGTGTAGTATATGTTTGTTCACCATAATACTAGCTAAGGAAGAACGATAACTCAAGTTTATAATAAACATGTATTTTTTACTAGAAAATTATGAAGGTGATCGTTCTTTTTTTAGCCAGTATATTCATATTTTTATAAAGATGGCGACTATATTTTTCCAGCCAATTTTCATTTAGGCATTTCACGTGGACAATGAAACTTTACATGGTTGTTCATGTTATCTAAATAAATGAATGCAAAATTGTTTCCCACCTATTCTTACTATATTGACATTAAACGGTTTATGCTTATTTAATTCTCAGTAGTATATTTTCATTCATTCCTCACAGGCATTACCTCCTTTTCAAGGGGAAGGCCGCACAGCATACATTCGTACCAAACGATACGATTTCCTCAGGATTACCAGTTTTGTGTATAGGGGGAGTTGGTGTACTATCTATTCTGTTGTCATGATATAATCCTCCTAGGCATTAACCCTTTCTTTTGTGTGGGGTCAGTGTATGTAGTTCGTTCATTATATCATCCTCTCACCTTCTTATTTGCATATTTATTTATTTTTAAGTTTCTAATGAATTAATATTTTCTGATGTGTTAATAATTAAATACATACGGTTCTTATTTTTTTAATAAATTTGTTGCTGTTGTTGTTGTTGTTGTTGTTGTTGCTGCTGCTGCTGCTGTTCCTATTTACTTCCTCCCACGAGAGCAGAGTTAGACACAATGTCAATATTTACAGTGGGGGAATCCAGCTCCCCTAAAATGAGCACTCTGAATTAGAACGACAATTTCAATTGCCTCGGTCTAGAAGGATTTCTACTTCACAAACAAAGAACATGAAATCTAATTGCAGATTCAGTCCAGATACTTTTTGCTTCTAGCCCAAAAGGCCAAGAAGTTAACATGTTGGTAGTAATGATGATGATGATGATGATGATGATGATGATGATGATGATGATGATGATGAATTAAAAATTTGTCAGAGAAAAGAAATAAATCTCCTCTAATCTTTCCAAATTTTCAAAAGAAAGTATTTTTAATATTATTTACGTGTTTTTTCTTTCTTTTATGATAAAGGTGAAAAGTACAAAGTACCCATTTCAAATTACTCAATAATATAAAAGGTCCATCCTTATGTTTATGGATTTCATTATAAAATCAATTGTAATGGGGAATTCATTTTAATTTTTATGCTAAAAAAAAATAAAATTTATCGACGTTGAATATCTTAAAGACCATATCAATTAACCTTTTTGTTGTTTTTTTCTAAAAAACAAAATTTGACCATGTTAATGCACATTATATTCCCCCATATTGTAATATATCAAATAATACTACGACAATAATCATTTTTTTAAATTTCCTCTAATTTACCAAAATGTCAAATAAAAATTACTTTTTTCGTTTTTGTAAGTAAGACTACAGCTTCAGTAATTGCCGCCCGGGGGTAGTTTTTTGCTAGTATATATATATATATATATATGTGTATCGAGGCAGCATTTTTTCTTTAGGACACGTATTATTAAAAATAACCGACAATTTTTGTCTGGCTATTTTAGTGTTGATCCCTTCAATTTTCCTTCCGAGATTAAGATTTTAATCCGGAAAATTGAAGGGATCAACACTAAAATAGCCAGACAAAAATTGTCGGTTATTTTTAATATATATATATATATATATATATATATATATATATATATATATATATATATATATATATATGTGTGTGTGTGTGTGTGAAAAAATGAAAAACGGAAAACAAGTTAAAGTGCAGGAGAAAAACAAAAGCAAGAGATTTTTTTACCGGTTTCGTTCGTAGCGAACGTCTTCAGAAAATGAAGATATGGAAATAATTTTACTTTGAAGGCACACACATGGGATGAAGGAAGAATGATCTGATTGGATCATATAAGAAGACATTAAGTGATGTTGGGATATGATAAGTAGGTGACACATTCTTCTATGTTTTTTTTGTTTTTTTTATATATATTTACTCTCTTTTACTATCACACCTAATGAGCTAGTATGGATGAAGGGGTAAGGGGGGGAGGTGGCAGAGACCCTAACTATGGTGAACAAAAAGGGTGGGCACGAAATTGATATACTGGAAGTTAGCACCCACAGATTAATAAATCATTTTAATACATCTCTCTCTAAATTTAATGTTTATTGTAAATGATTCATTTAACACAAGTTGCTATTTGACTCATAACTGTGTAGAAGTGCGCAATAAGAAGTTATGTACTAATATTATCTTCCTTGAATAAGAATTTTCCAGTCTATAGATAACTATAAATAGTTATTTATGTGTGTACTTAACTAGAGGTGGATAAAGTGTGATCAAAGTGTGTGTTGTTAGAGTTATGATCTGTTTAATGTTGGATTAAATTTAAGTATGAAGTTTTTTTCTTGTGTTAGTAAGTAAGTGTAGTCTTGGCTTTGGAAAATTGGCATTATTTTGAATTTTCCTCCGCTGCATGAGTGCACATGTTGGGAGACGAATAATTTACGGTTTTCTTTGATTTTAATGTTGCTTTTATGTAAAGATACTCTATTATTAAATGTTTTCGTCGCACCTATATAAGCTTCATTACATGTTGTACATTCTAGCACATAGACAACGTTCTTGGAGGTGCAGTTAAGGTCTTTTTTTATTGTGAATGTTTGTGTTGGGTTTTTAAATGTGTATAAGTTCCCCTCCATTATTATGTCACAGACCCCACATCTTTCCTTGTTGCATTTTGTGACCTCTTGTATTGTGTGTTGGTTGAGTTTAGATGAGGTTAAAATTTGTTTGCGGTTTTTCGGTTGGCGTTTGCTTTTTATTATTTTCGTTGTTTTTAATATGTCGTTTAGTTTGTTGTTATGGTTGAGTAGGGTTAGGTTTCTTGTTATTTCTGTGAATAATTCTGGATTGTTTTTGTTGTGTGTAGAGATGTATGCTAATATTTGTTCTTCGTTTCGTTTTTTAGGGATTCGTAATTGTTCTAATGGAATGTTTTCTGCTAGTTATATACCTTTATGTATTATTTATAGCGGGTATCCTCTTCTTTTTAAAGTTTTCCGTAGTTCCTCCAGTTGGACAATCCGGAGGTCTTTGTCACTGACTATAGTACAGATCTTGCGTGCTAGGGAGTAGGGTATAGATTTTAGGCAGCTTTTGGGGTGATGGCTTCTAAAATGGAGATATTGTTGGGTGTCTGTGGGTTTGTGGTAGATGTCTGTGATTATGTGAGTGTTTTTAATTTTAATCAATACATCTAAGAAGGGTAGTTCTGTTTGACTGTGTTCAATAGTGAATTTAATCTTGGGGTGTAGGTTCTGTAGTATGCTGTGTAATTTATTGATGTCCCCCCATGTGGGTTCCCAGAGGATAAAACAATCATCCAGGTATCTTTTCCAAGATTTTATGAAGAGAGTTTGAATATTCTGTCCATATATTTCTTCTATCTTTTCATATAAGATCTTCTCTAGGTAGGCTAGTGTTAGGGTGGCATATGTTGGTGTCATTTTGGTTCCCATTGCTGTACCTAGAATCTGGATGTAGTTTTTGTTATTAAACTCAAAGGAGTTGTTGTTGATGAATAATGTCTATGCTGTCGAGGATGAATTGTTTGGTGAATCTGTGGTGTAGTATTTGTGGGTGTTTGTCCATCCAGTGTGATATTGCGTGTTTACCTAAGTCATGGGGAATGTTGCTATATAAGCTGCTGACGTCAAATGTAACTAATTTAGTCCCGGGATTTACTATTTGTGGTAAGGAGCCTAGGAAGTGTATGTCGTCTCTTATGTAGCTCTTGACTTGATCGGTGAATGGTTGTAGTAATATGTCAATTAAGTTACTCAGTCTGCTTGTTGGGCATGATGGTCCTGCTACTATGGGTCTAAATGTAAGGTCACTGGGACTCGGGACACTAATATATTCTGATGCCTGTGTGTTGATGGCATTCCTTATCTCATTTGATTTATGTATCTTAGGTAGTCCGTAGAAGTTGTTTGTTTTAATCATGAAGTTTGTTAGGAAATCTTTTTCTTTTTTTGTTAGTATATTATTGTATGTTGTGCAAAGTTTTGTGATTTTTGAAATGGTGTTGTTATCAATGTTGGTGCTAATTGATTTGTAGTAATCATTGTTTTCTAGTACCTCTGTAATTTTCGATTTATAGTAATGTTTGTCCATGATGACTACCACACTGCCTTTGTCAGCTTCTTTTATAATTATGTCATTATTATTTAGGATGTTATCTAGTGCTTGGTTTTGTTTAGATGTTAGGTTACTAGTAGGTTTAGTTTTACTCTGAGGGTTGATGTTCCATAGGTTTTCAAAGTAGGTGTTTAGTTCTTTCGTATTGTTGTGTTTGTTAGGGAAATATGTTGATTTGTTTCTCACTAATGACTGATCTGTTTTGTTATCTTTATTGTTTAGTGTTTCTATTCATCTAAATTTGCGTTCAAATTCTTTAAGGACCTTCCTCAGTTCCGTGATATTACTTTTGGGAGTTGGGCAGAATTTTAGGCCTAATTTTAGTATTTCTATTTCCTCCTTTGTAAATGTGTATGTAGATAAATTGATAATTTTTGGTTTTAAATTGTCTAATCTGGGATTGTTGTCCGGGGAGGAGTTTCTAAAAAATGATGATGAGTGTTGTTTGTTTCGCTGATTTGAGGAGTTGTTGAAGAGTGATTGCTTTCTATATATTGTGTGTGTTTTAGAGGATTGTGTTGTTTTCTGGCAAAATTGGTGTTGTGCGTGTTGTTATAATTGGCGTTGTGTGTGTTGTTATAAGGGTTTATTTTGGTATATTTGAATGTGTTATTATTGTGAGTTAGTTGTTTCGGGTTGGGGTATCTTGGTAGAGGTTCTTGATGGTGGACGTAGTTGTGGGTCTGTATTGTTGTGTAAGTTTATGTCTGTAGGAATTGTTATATGGTTGTTTTGTTTGATGATGTGGGTAGTGTTTGGGGTATTTCGATTCTATCCATTGGTGTGTTGGGTGGTTGTAGGGTCTGTTTTGTTGTGTGTCGTAGAGTGGGAGGTTGTTGTATGAAGGTTTCATCTGTTGGTGTGGTGGGTGTGGATAATTGTTGTAAGGTTTACTTGGGTGATTTTGGTAGGGGTTGTTGAGTAAGGGTATTTTGTGGTGGTTTGTTTGTGTGGTGTAGGGTGTATGATAGGTTTTTTTTTATTGTATTGGTTGGTGTGGGTGAAAGTATTTAGGTTTGTATTGTGTTGGCCCGTATTCGTAAGGGTTAGTGTATGGTTGAGGTGTATGTGTGTTTATGTTGTATTTGTTGTGTGTATGTGTGTGAGTGTGGTTGCGGGGTAAGTTTAATAAAGATTTGGATTGAAACTGTTGAGAGGGGTGGGTAAATGATGTGGGTATATTTATGTTGTTTCCTTGTGAGTAACTGGATCTGTTGTGTAAGTATGTTTGTGTGTGGTATGTGTTTTTTTTCTTACCTCTGTTTTGTGTTATCCACTGGTTTTGTGTGTGTCGTGTGTGGGTGTTTTCCATTGGGTCTTGTTCTGGGTTGTTGTTTTGGTTAATGTATGATGTTTGTTCTGTCATTTCTTTATCGGGTAGGCTTTTTAGCAAGGATATTTTTCTTTGGACAATATTCCTGGATTTTTCTTCCTCCTCTTTGCATACGGATTCCCAGAGTTCTGATAGGAATTGATGAGTTTCCGTGGGGCATGTTTCTTTGATTTGAGTGGAAATTTTGTTGTCGATTTCCGTGTATTTTTTTGTGAAGTGTATTTTGTTGTCTTCTTGTATGTCGATTTGGGCTTGTAGTTTGGATATATTTAGGGCTTTTTTATTCTTTTTTGTTCTTGCGTGTCCTGTGGGTTTATTTTTTCTCGGAATTTTTTGGGGATGAATTGTTCCTCCATCTCCAGAAATGTTTTATATGTGGATGCGGTATCCCTACTTTTTATTGTATGGTAGAAAGCCATTTTCCTTAGTTTTAGGAGGGCTCCCCATATTTGGAGATTTTGTTGTTTCGTTTTTAACGATTCCTCCTGGATATATGCTAGTCTGTAGTGTTCTATGAATTCGTGCTGGGGTGCAAGTAGTTGTATAATTGTTTCTTGGATGTTGTCTTGTTCCTTGTTTTGTTGATTGGATAAAAGATGAAGTACCGTATCCACTTTCTCGTTGAGTTTTCGTAATTCTTCCTCGAGCAGTTCTTGTTTGTTGTTGTGGATTTTCTGGAGTTCTTCCAGTAGGTCTTCCAATGATGTTTTACTTGTTGGTGGCATTCTTTCGTTGTAGTTATATATAGAAAAGAGGATAGTGCAGTATTAGTGCAGTTCCAACGAGAGAAAAGTATATATGTAAAGGAGTAAGGCTACCAACATTTGTAGAATGTTTTTTTCAACATTTATTTATTATTTTGTTGTTTTTTTCAACATTTATTTATTATTTTGTTGTTTTACCATTTTATAATTTTATATAACGCGTTTCAAGCGGTGGTCCGCTTTCATCAGATATGAAAATCCATTTGAAGAAATGTCTTTCGATTTGAGCAAATGTTGTTTCATTTGAGGAATTTGTTATTGTTTTTGCGCATGCGTGGGTTTGCGGGTGTGTGGGTATCTTTTATTTTTTATTTTTTATTTTTTATTTGCCATTTTTCCTGCTTCTCTTGGTCAAGTGCGTGTTAACCATCCATAACCCATCGGTCATCCCAGCCTCTTAGGGTGCGGAGAATTTCTTTTGAAATTTAATACTTTTTATTGCTTTTTGTCGTCTCCAAGAATGAAGTCGTGTCTGCGTGCGTGTGTGCGCCCGTATGCGTGTGGTCTAATCTTGAGTCTTGTGAATAGGTGAGCGATACATACACACACACACATAAATACGCACACACACCCATGCGCGCACACACACAGGCGTGTGGTTATAGTGACAGAGAGGGGGATAAAGGTTGAATTATATACACATACATACATACATACACACACACACATATATATATATATATATGCATACACACATACATACACACATATACACACATATTTGCAAAAGATAAGTTAATGGAAACGGTCCAAATAGATTTGAACTTGGTTTGGCCGATTTCATAGTCCGGTATTTAATGTGCAAATTTAATGTTTATTGTAAATGATTCATTTAACACAAGTTGCTATTTGACTCATAACTGTGTAGAAGTGCGCAATAAGAAGTTATGTACTAATATTATCTTCCTTGAATAAGAATTTTCCAGTCTATAGATAACTATAAATAGTTATTTATGTTTGTACTTAACTAGAGGTAGATAAAGTGTGATCAAAGTGTGTGTTGTTAGAGTTATGATCTGTTTAATGTTGGATTAAATTTAAGTATGAAGTTTTTTTCTTGTGTTAGTAAGTAAGTGTAGTCTTGGCTTTGGAAAATTGGCATTATTTTGAATTTTCCTCCGCTGCATGAGTGCACATGTTGGGAGACGAATAATTTACGGTTTTCTTTGATTTTAATGTTGCTTTTATGTAAAGATACTCTATTATTAAATGTTTTCGTCGCACCTATATAAGCTTCATTACATGTTGTACATTCTAGCACATAGACAACGTTCTTGGAGGTGCAGTTAAGGTCTTTTTTTATTGTGAATGTTTGTGTTGGGTTTTTAAATGTGTATAAGTTCCCCTCCATTATTATGTCACAGACCCCACATCTTTCCTTGTTGCATTTTGTGACCCCTTGTATTGTGTGTTGGTTGAGTTTAGATGAGGTTAAAATTTGTTTGCGGTTTTTCGGTTGGCGTTTGCTTTTTATTATTTTCGTTGTTTTTAATATGTCGTTTAGTTTGTTGTTATGGTTGAGTAGGGTTAGGTTTCTTGTTATTTCTGTGAATAATTCTGGATTGTTTTTGTTGTGTGTAGAGATGTATGCTAATCCCAGCAATCCCAGATTAGACAATTTAAAACCCAAAATTATCAATTTATCCACATACACATTTACAAAGGAGGAAATAGAAATACTAAAATTAGGCCTCAAATTCTGCCCAACTCCTTAAAGTAATATCACGGAACTGAGGAAGGACTTTAAAGAATTTGAACGTAAATTTAGACTAATAGAAACACTAAACAATAAAGATAACAAAACAGATCAGTCATTAGTGAGAAACAAATCAACATATTTCCCTAACAAACACAACAATACGAAAGAACTAAACACCTACTTTGAAAACCTAACATCTAAACAAAACCAAGCACTAAATGATGAGATGAGAGCGTGGTGTGTTCAGCAAATATTCCTATCTCAGTCTCAATGACATCAGGGGGGATTTATGAGGATCAGGAACAGTATGTGTCCAAGGATGGATCTTCGGGGAACACCAGCATTTATGTCATGTTACTTAGATGCTATCGTGTACAACCTAGATCTTTCTTTTTGTTAGGAAGGATTTAATTATATTAAATATTTGTTCAGTATTACCATATGAGTGCAGTTTAAGGAGAAGCCCTATATGTCAGACCTTGTCAAATGCCTTGAATATATCAAGCGCTACCGCCCTAGCTTCATCTGCCTTGTCCAGTGTATGATATATGCGTTCAGAGATGATCGTTAGGATATCTGCGGTAGATCGTGCTTGTCTAAATACGTATTGATGATCAATATTATTATTCGTTATCCATTTATTATTATGACACCACTCTTTAGTAATGTGAATTTCATCTTTGGATATATCAGTGCACACAAACTCTATGGATTTGTTTAAGACTTCTTCAGATATTGACGGATAAAGATCTACGATGTTGAATTGTAAGAAAGTACATTTATTTTTATTTCGATACTTTTAAACCATACGATTGCCTGGTGATATACAGTCTAGATCCTTTTTAATGTGCTTGAAATTCTAGAGGGAATTGTTGATTTATTGTTGATATCACTTTTGTAGATTGTTATGAAAGATGTATGCTTTCTAATGTTTTAATTTGCTAATTCTATCGCTAATTTTAATCTGTGTATTATAGTTATGTGTTAGGAGTAGGGTTAGTGGTTGGGAATTCATGTGCTAGTACTTTCGATTTGATTTGTCAAATAACTTTCATATAATTTTACTCTTGGTGTCTTTACTGTTGAGAGTTTTCCCAAAAATTAGTAGATTAGAACTTTATAAAGATCAACTATGATATTAAGATGTTACATGCAATGTGATTACGTTCTAAACGCGTGCAAAATTCAAAAGTATGATTGCTTAACGGCTAAGAATTTGATAACGTTAATTACTATGCTAGACACGTGCAAATGTTGTGACTAGTTTCGTAATTCACATTATTGATTGTGGGATGCTTAGTTTTTATGTAGAAGGCTTCAAGAATGTTTAATCTTTTGATATTGGTATCGTGGTTTATTATTTTAGTATAGTTAATTAGGATGTGACTATATTGACAAGGGTCCAATTATGCTTTTTATGTGTCGGCAAATAGCGCTAGTGTCGGAGTATTATAAGGTGAGTGTTTCGGAAAGTGCTGTAGCATATATATATATATATATATATATATATATATATATATATATATATATATATATGTATATATATATGTGTGTGTGTGTGTGTGTGTGTGTGTAAACATTGATAAAATAACAGGATTCGTCTGTTTATATATATGCTATTTCATTTTTTCAATTCTTCTGATTGTCTTTTAATAAAATGTTTTAATACAATTAAAATTTAAAAAATAATAATAAATGTTCCATGTTCGTGATAACTGTAAAACCTATGGGACATTTATTTTTTTATTACTTTAATACAAAAAAAAAACATCAGAAAAATTGAAAAAATAAAAAAGTATAATTAAACAGACGAATTCTGTTATTTTTAACAATGTTTGCATAAATGAGAAACTGTTGCCTAAATACACACATAATATATATTTTATATATATTATATATACACACACACACACACACACATACATATATATATATATATATATATATATATATATATAGAGAGAGAGAGAGAGAGAGAGAGAGAGAGAGAGAGAGATGAATGAAGAGTGATAAACATGTACGAATGTCCAGATTTATTTCAAACTTCGATTGTTCAATGCAAGGTATATTCTGTAATAAAATTGTTTTTATTATTCTTTCCTTAAGCCAAGGCTTTTCAAAGATCGAGACGTTATCATCATATTGAGCTTAAACCATTTCACTATAGGTTCTATTTACTAAAAGCTTACTTTTAGTTTCATATTTATTATATATATATATATATATATATATATATATATATATATATATATATATATATATATATATGTATATTGTGTCAGAAATTAATTTACAGCACATGAATTCGAACTTATTTTCACACGTTTTTCTGAGAACATAGTTCGCTTCTTATTTAATCCAAATTCAAACGAATCTTTTTCACAAGTCCGTAACAGGTTCATTCATCAGAATATGATTGAAGTTAAAAGCGTTCCATCTTTCCTTTGTGAACCCGCGGTATTGCGAAGTGTATTATTGCAAAGCCCATGGGTCCTCGGGCAACGGAGATACAGAAATCCTCATGGAAAGTATTTCATCCATTACGTGGCCGCAGGTCGTGTAAGATGTCGTCAAGTTCATTGTTATTAAAATGGAGCTTATTTGGTAGGCTATTAAGAGAATGAAGGAATAATGGAAAACGAAGGATAACTACGAATTTATCGATTTTTAAATTAATGCTAATTAGTAAAATTGTATCGAGGTGCATTTATTATATATCTAGAGTAAATCATGATGAATTTGAAAAGTTATTTTTTTAGAATTATAAATTAAATTCATTTTCGTAGAAATGTTGAAGATATTATTATAAAATAATTTGTGGAACAAATATATATGAATATATAGATTTTGTTTCATTTCACTTCAGTCAAAGTACTCAAAAATCAAGGGCCCCCTTCCTTGGGCTAACCCTTTATATGTATATAAGATACATAAATATTCCATTAACATTATCCTTTACCTTGAGTTAGTAAAGAAGTTAAGAACATTAATTTTCCTCTTCCCAATTGACCAGTTAACTATGGTATAGTATATCTTTCTTGTGTTTTTTTGGTCTTACCGGATCTCAGGACAAGAATTAATCTAGTCTGGTGGAGTATCCAGCTAAGCGGTGTTACTTGAGGTAACATGACTTTGAGAACATGCACCACCCTCGTATGAGCCAGTGTATAGGTGGCTCGAAGGGATCTTATTTGGGCTTTGAATAATATGTTATTTTTAATATTTGGTGATAGTTTATTTGTAGGGTGAAGTATCCTCATGTCAGGTGATACTGTCAAACTCTTGTACAATGTACAGGGAGACCTATGACACCCGATGACGAAGTAACTTTTCTAGATACTAATAGGCAAAACGTTAGTTAAATCGAGTAATTTTCTTTTGTGGTGGTACTGATGTACGTCGCTAAACAGAGTAACATTTCTAGATACTACTAGGCAAAACAGTAGTAAAATTGAGCTATTTCCCTTTGTTTTTGAACTCTTCTGACGTCGCTAAACATAGTAACTTTTCTAGATACTAATAGGCAAACATTGGTTAAATGTAGTTTGTTTGGAACGGTTTTACCGTCGTAAACAGAGTAACTTTTTCTAGATACTAATAGGCGTTGGTAAAACCGAGTTATTTCCCTTCTGTTTTAGAAATGTTTTAACGTTGCTAAATAGAGTAACTTTTCCAGATTCCAATAGGAAAAACATTAGTAAAATCGAATTATTTGACTTTGTTGTGGAATAGTTTTAACGTCGCTATACACAGTAACTTTTCTAGTAGGTAATTCGAACTCCCCATTAGGTAATTCTGACTTCACAGTAGCTTATTCAGATATAGATGTGTGTGTGTTTCAGAAAAGTTTAAATGGGGTAATTGAAAAAAATAGAAAATATCCAAATAGACAAAACACATAACCATGTGTTATGTCGTCTGTTCTAAGAATTCGTTAATTACAAGACACTTATAATTCAATTACATTTAATTTATTAATTAAAACTATGTTTTAATTGCTTAGACTTGTAATTACTTAAGTGTAAATTAATCTTTTCAAATACTGAATTATTGTGATTAAATGGACGTAGCGCTTTGATTCGCGTTTTGTAAATGTCATCTTAAAAAGTGTCATGGATATTTTCTCTTAGTCATAATTGCTTTTCCAGTCGGTCAGTTATAATTGGAGGTTCAAAGTAATCAGGCAAAGTCTTTGATGGAAAATGGATTCTTCAAAAGTTTCAAGGTATGTGCATCATTATCTATATTTAAGAAGATTTATCATCATTCCGAAAGAAAAATATTCCGTAGATGCGTGGATTCAATTTACGCGTTTAGCACGAAAAAAAACTATTTTAAACTTAAATGTGACAGATAGAGAGAAACAAGTGACTATTGGGTTAATTTTCGATAACATCGTAACTACCGTTTCCAATATTGTGTCCTTTAGTCATCACATTCCATGAGAGATAATTCTGACCAATGGGAAATAGTAGCTGTTTTTATGTATTGGCTGTTGTCTCAAGTGGGATGTATGCGAACATTTTCAATCCTCTCATAGTATCTATCATCATTAAACTGTAAATCTATACATCTCACTAACCTTAATCATCGAGTGTTTCCGAAATACTATTATCGTCCTATCACGGTACCCGAGCTCCCTGAGTGCCAAAAGATACGCACATCCCCTTCACTGGAGGATCTAATTCCATCCGTAATCTTAACGAGTCTTTGGTCGAGTTTTAAGTATAATTAGGCATCTAAATTCTCTGAAGATAATTAATCATATTGGCTGAGGGAATCACTGTGCTGACATTGAATGCTATATAATAGGACCGACAAACCATTTTATGATAAGATATATGTTTTTATTCATTTCAGCTTCCGAAAATAACAATTAAAACTCAAAGTGATTGCGTACGGGTGAGCCGCACGGAGTCGAATGTCTAACTATAAACTTTCCCTCGCTATGATAAAATCGAGAGAGGGAGAGAGAGAGTATAAAAGGTTTTAAAGAGAAGGAAAAATACACAACATGCATGAAGAAGAAAGAGAGATTAAGATAAAGTCATTGGCAGTATTCTCAGTTCATAAGCTCTATGCGACAGTTGATTTGACGTTTAACCCATCGATGCACAAATCAACCTCAATTGCTTTGATATTAAAAAACTTGGTTTTCTGACGTGGACTGAAATTTGAAGTGCAGTGTTATCGATTTTACATGTCTCCTTTCGAGAATAATCGAAGCCAGGTGCGAGGCTTTTAAATGTGGGGAACTCCAGCCCCCCCCCCCCCAAAAGAATAACCATCGTCGTGTCATATTTGAGCCTCGATGAGTGGCGACTCATTACAAAAAAAGTCAGACGAAAATGCTATTTAAAACTGGAGCGTGACAGACCTACAAACAGACAGCTGTATCTAAAATAAAAGGCGTCCATTCAATCTGGGTGTTCACGATAGAAATGTGACTTAAAACTGTAGAGTGACAAATATTTTTTATTAAATATTAACGTGTTTTTCACATACAGACGATATTGTGTGTGTGTGTGTATGTGTGTATATGTGTATATGTGTGTGTGTTTAACAGTTATTGAATAACATAGAGTAAATTTTCATTTATGAAAAAGATTATTAAATAACAGAGATAAAAAAACATCCTTTTGAATTTTTGAACGCGCTTCGCACGTGATCACGTTTCGCATGCGGTATCTCATCACCACGTACGTTCATTTTAAAACCCCGTAACTCACTGCCCCTTCGAGGAACTCAGCAGTAAGGAAGTAGTTGTGAATACAGATATTCCCGCCTGATTATAATTTGATGAATCAAATCGTAAGTACTTGCGAAAGAGGAAAGAAAATGTAACAAGAAACCACAGAGAACTTATATACGTCAATAAGACTGAAATATTTAATGAAAAATATTTAGAAAAATTAGAAAAAAAAATTCTGAACCAAAAATACTCCGAATTATTGAATGAAGTTTGCTTAACTGAAAATGTTATGCCTGACCAAATACAAACACACAGACACAGACACACATATATATATATATATATATATATATATATATATATATATATATATATATATATATATATATATATATATATATGTAAAGGAGTAAGGCTACCAACATTTGTAAAATGTTTTTTTCAACATCTATTTATTATTTTGTTATTTTATCATTTTATAATTTTATATAACGCGTTTCAAGCGGTGACCCGCTTTCATCAGATATGTAAATCCATTTGAAGAAATGTCTTTCGATATATATATATATATATATATATATATATATATATATATATATATATATATATAGTTATACTTTATTGAAGTTTAACGCTAGGGTTTCTGTTTCATGTTGCTTAAGGAGAAACATTAGGATTTCAGCTATGCATTTGAAGTAAGCAGCGTTGTATGCGATGTTTGAAAGGTCCTGTTTCAAGTCCCTATCAAAAGCATCATCAATATAACGAAAGATATTATTTCCTTCACTTTCTCTAAATATACTACCATTTACTATAGATTTAAAATGTTGGTCTACACATGAGAAAACCTCTTAGCCTTGTAATCTATATACGACCGACAATTCACCATTATTCAAGAGGTACATTTACCGTTTAATACGTCTCTTAATGTCAGACAATGCTAATAAAGGCTTCAGACCGCCAACCCCTAATATACTTAAACACTAATGACTCCACTACCCACGCCACTAGACTAAACCATCTGAATTCTCACAAACTGAAGAGTCTATATAAAACTCCGCCTACTTGTATTAACGTTTTTCTGAATCTTGAAAACATTTTAGTGAGTTTTCAATTTTTATAGGTGTTTTAAAATTGATGCTAAATTCACAAAATGTAATCGCCACGCTTAGATGCTCGAAAAGGCCGTAGGATCGAAATAAATTATTGCACTGGTTATTATGTGATTTCGTGTTACTTTACTTTATTTTATTCTTGCTCTGTTTATTACATTAAGCTCTCATATCCATATTTCCTCCTGGAATGTATTTCACTCTAACACTATATATATATATATATATATATATATATATATATATATATATATATATATATATATATATATATATAGTGTTAGAGTTACATGACAAGAGTAGAGCGTTATGTTGCCAGCAAATATAAAGGTCCAAGGATAGATCCCTGGTGTACACCAGCATTCATGTCATGCTTTTTTGATGAACGGCCATCAAGGACAACCTGGATTATTCTTCTAGAAAGGAAGGATCTAATTATATTAAATATTTGTCCATTAATACAATATCATTGAACTTTTAGGAGAAGCCCTGTATGCCAGACCTTGTCAAAGGCTTTGTATATATCAAGCACTACTGCCCTAGTTTCACCTGCTTTGTCTAATGTATGATACATGCGTTTAGAGATGACTGTTAGGATATCCGCAGTAGATCGTGCTTGTCTAAATCCATACTGGCGGTCAGAAAGAAGTTTAGCATTGAGTAGGTGCCGGACTATCGCTAGATTAATTAAGGATTCAAAGATTTTAGCAAAGATCAGCAGTAGACTGATTAGGCGGTAGTTCTGAATATAAGTTCTATCCCCAAAATTCTTGAAGACTGGTACTACAGATGCAATTTTCTAGTTATCAGGAAAGCAAGATTCAGCAAGGAATTTGTTGTAGAGTTTAGGGAGGACAGGGGCCAGTTCAGTAGAGCATTTCGTTATTACTATTACAGGTATAAGATCAGGCCCACAAGCTTTGGAGGTGTCAAGGTTTTTTTATGATGTCCTTGACTTGTAATGAAGTGATGACCAGGTTTTCAACTGTGGCTTCAGTCCGCAATGGGAATTTAGGGTGGTTAGCGGAGTCCAAAGTGGAGTTTTAAAAAAAATTCTGTGCAAGTAGTTCAGCCTTATCAGTTGCCGTGGTGTGATAGCGGGGGAATTGTTGATTGCGAATTGTTCACCACACTATTGTAGTAGTAGTAGTAGTAGTAGTAGTAGTAGTAGTAGTTTCACATGTACCTAGGTGTTTCTCAGTATTGTACTCTATAATTTCAAAGTGTTTTAATTATTAAAAAATGTAAACGATCGAATAGTAATTAAATGGTTTAATCGCTGGCTGGTATTTCTTATTACATTTATTATTTCGTTTGTCTTCGTCGTGCCAACTAATATGATAGGTAGACAATTTTTGTGTGATGAATCTGTTTGCTAGGTTACGGATTTTAGTTGACGACGTGTTAAAGGTAAGAAAAAAAAAAAAAAATAAAAAAAATACAAATAAAAAAATAAAAATAAAAAAAATAATAATAATAATAATAATAATAATAATAATAATAATAATAATAATAATAATAATAATAATAAAAATCATAATCATAATAATAATAATCATAATCATAATCATAATAATAATAATAATAATAATAATAATAATAATAATAATAATTATAATAATTTTCGATAACGATGCGGTATCGCAACAGCCTCCTACCATAGATTTCTCGCTGGTAAAGACAATTTGTCTTCTCTGGGATTTGGGTTGCAATAAGCCTCCCCAAGGTCCCAGCATTCTCTGCACTTTTCCAGTATTATTATTATTATTATTATTATTATTATTATTATTATTATTATTATTATTATTATTATTATTATTATTATTATTTGTACTCACTAGGAGTTCTCACACAGATCATCATCAGTGATTGCTCACTGACAACAACCAGTGGTATTTCCTGGAGTCTGAGTGACAACAAACCTCCCCAGTATTCTTCACCTCTTTTCGATAACGATGCAGTATCGCAATAGCCTCTTACCATAGATTTCTCGCTGGTAAGGATAATGGGTCTTCTCTGGGATTTGGATGGCAATAAGCCTCCCCAAGGTCCCAGCATTCTCTGCACTTTTCCAGTATTATTATTATTATTACTATTATTTACTCACTAGGAGTTATCACACTGGTCATCGTCAGTGATCGCCCACTGCCAACAACCTGTGGTATTACCTGGAGTCTGAGTGACAACAAGTCTCCTCAGACTTCCAGTATGCTCCACTTCTTTTCGCTCATCACCACTGATGACCTTGTGGTATCGCAACAGCCACCTACCATCGATTTCCCGCTGATAAGGGCCATTGGTCCCTTCTGGGGCCCGAGTGGCAACAAGCCTCCCCAAGGTCCCAGAGCTGTCCGCGCTCTTCCAGTGGAGGTCTGGTTTGCGCTTTCCCTCCTCGACCCTCTGTCTATAATTTTCGTGGTGTCAGCCTATGCTTGCGCCTCTCTCGTGCGGTTGTATTTTCCGCGGTTCTGTTTTCTTGTGCTTCCATGTGTTTGTTCTCCATACCTTGCTTATGTGAGTTGGTTTCCGCATTCGAGTACATTTTTCAGGATTGTAGCTGGTTTGATCATTACTGTCCTTTGTATGGTCTCAGTTATCTCTTTAATTCCTATTTCTCCTAGTCTTTTCTCCATGTTTTTGGGGACTGTTCCTAGTGCTCCTATGATTATTGGTGTTATACTCTCTTTCTTCATGTTCCATATTCCTTTCAGTTCTCTGGCAAGTTCAGTATATTTGCTTCTTTTTTCCGTCTCTTTGATCTTCACTCTGTGGTCCGCTGGAACGGCAAAGTCTACGATTTTGCAGGATTTTTCTTTCTTGTTGATTATTATCATATCCGGTCTCCTTGCTGTTATGGGTTTGTCTGTTTGTACATTCATATCCCATATGATTTTGTGTTTTTCGTTTTCTAGTACAGTTTCTGGTTTGTGTCTGTACCGTTTTTTTACAAATTATTATTATTATTATTATTATTATTATTATTATTATTATTATTATTATTATTATTATTTGTACTCACTAGAAGTTCTCACACAGATCATCATCATTTCTCGCTGGTAAGGACAATTGGTCTTCTCTGGGATTTGGGTGGCAATAAGCCTCCCCAAATATTTAGTCTGGTGGCATTCTAGGCCGGCACCATTTAAAAAATAATTATTTTAATTAATTTTTTTTAAAAATAAAAATAAATAAATAAAAAAAAAATAAAAAATTTTAAAAATTTAAAAATGAAAAAAAAATTTTTTTAACAAAGTAAAATAAATTAAAAAAATTAAAACATTTTTTTTTTAATTCTTAATCTTTTTTAATTTTTGAATCCCTTTTTTAATTTTTTAATTCTTTTTAATTTTTTTATAATTTTTTATTTTATTTTTAAAATTATTTTTTGAATTATTTTACATTTTTAAATTTTTTTTTTTTGGGGGGGAGAGAGTGGAATGTTATAGTGTTTCTTGGCATTTCTGTTTCTTTGGTTCATTTTTGTGTATTGATAGTGTAATTTATTGGGGGGATTATGAAGTGATGCTTCTTGCAGTTTCTGTTCGTGTTGTGATGTTCTTCGTGTGGTTTTGTTTTCTCCCTGTTGTAAATTCCTTGTGACTGGTTACCCTTTGTAGCTTATGCGTGTTGGTTTCCGCTGTTGCATAGCCCTTATCTTGCTTGGGCCGTGGCGGTACTCGTTTCGTATACTCGTCCCTGAAAGGGCCGTGGCAGGTTACATTTTATACTCGTCATTTTTAAAACATCATGAATCACATAGTTCATATATTGTTTGCATACCTTTAGATTTCTCCCTCGCCGTGTAGAGGGTCGCCGTCTCGATGTCGTCCAGTGGATGAATTCTTTCTTCTTTCCTTTCTGCCGTGAACTACGCCGTCCGTTGTCTGCAACAAAAGCTTCATGATGGACTCCGAAGACAAATAATCCCTTTAACTTTTAATTCTCTTTATTACAAGCGTTAGTTATTTATCGGCTTGGATACATTCACTTCGTCGAGAGAGAGAGAGCAAAGCAGTACTTTATCGTAGTTACTTATCAAATAGTCTTAACCATTCGTGGGGGAAAGGATGCCTCTTGCCTGTATTTTCTTAGGGAAATATTTCCCTTATCTGCTGTAGTTTACATGGTAACAATCACGTCTCATCGGTTCGCCTCCAAAATCCAGACTGGCTAAAACTCGCTTCTCACGAAGAACGAGTAACGTCACGGACCCCTCTATTTCCCACGCAAAGGCCTGTGACGTCACATAGCCTCTCGCAGGTGTACACTGACCCTTGATCTAGGGTCTCGTCACACGGTGAACTTGTCACGTCTGTGGTTTCCGACTGTGAGAACAGGCCCTATTCTGCACTCGACTGACGGGTTCACCCCGCGTTAATTCGTGCAAGTCAAATCAACGATTTCCAACAAATACGTCCATTCCCATATGGGCATTATCCAACACCGCATTCGAGGATTTTCCTTAAGATTTCAGCTGTTTTGATCATTACCGTCCTTTGTATGGTTTCGATGGTCCCTTTGATTCCAATTTCTCCCAGGTTTTGGGGGGTTGTTCCTAGTGCTCCTACGATTATTGGTATTTATACTAACTTCTCTGGCTGGTTCTGTGTATTTACTTCGTGTTTCCGTGTCTTTGATATTCACTCTGTGGTCTGCTGGAACGGCGAAGTCTACGATTTTACAAGATCTTTCCTTCTTGTCTATTATAATAACATCAGGTCTCCTTGCTTGTATGAGTTTATCTGTTTGTATATCCATATCCCAGAGGATTTTGTGTTTTTCGTTTTCCAGTACTGTTTCTGGTTTATGTTTGTACCATTTGTCTGCATATTCGAAATTCAATTGTTTGCACAGTTCCCAGTGTATTACTTTCCCCAACACAGTCATGTCTGATTATTATTATTATTATTATTATTATTATTATTATTATTATTATTATTATTATTATTATTTTATTGCCGCTGCTGCTGTTGTTGTTGTTGTGGTTGTTGTTTCTTTTTGTATATATTAGTAAAATTAAAGCTGAATTATTTCTACATTTGATTATTGGGGAAGTGGTCATTTGATCAGTGTTACTGGAGCGACATGCATTTTATAACTGTTCTGTTTTTAAATCTCCAAAAAAGTTACATGGTAAACAGCTGATGATCCCCGTTTTATATTTCACGCTCAAATTAAGGTCCACTGTTTTTGTTTCACTGTTAGACACTTGAATGCCCTTTTGTATTTGTGAATTTTCCAACTGTAAGTCGGCTTATGCAAGTGCGAAGAGTGTGGTATCTTGGATGTAGTTGGTATCTCTGAGAATTTAAACTGCATTTACTTTCTTTGTTTAAAATGACCTAATGCTTCTTTAGACTATATATATATATATATATATATATATATATATATATATATATATATATATATATTAATAAATAAATATTAAATAATCCATGCTTACAGACGCTATCGTTTAAGCTTATTGCTCTCATCAGTGTAAGAAAGTAACAATTTTTAACGGTCGGGAGGCGCGAACCGGTTCGCAGAGTCAGCCTAGAATCTGCAAGCAGTCGCCATATTTACTCAGCCACAGGAAACTGTCACGTAATTAAGGGAAATTAAAAATGATATGCACCTAGAAGCAGGCACATATAGAAGACCAGTCGAGAGTGTTCGACGAACGTATTCGAAACTTTTCATTAGAGCTTTTTGACAGTCTATTTTTAACATACCTATATATATATATATATATATATATAAAGAAGGTGAGAGAGCCGAAAGGAGTGAAATAAATTGAGAAAATAATTTTTCTGTGTATTTAAGTGTAGTTGTGTGTTTTTATGTAAAAGTAAATGGAGAAAATCAAGTTAAAGCGTGGAGTTGTTACTGTGAAAGATGGGCCATAATTGTGTGTTTATTACTCTGTGTGTGCATGGGAAATCAATAATGTTTTCGTATGTATGAATGTGTTATTTAATGACAGAGTTCCAACACTAAATAATGAGAGCAAAAACCAAAATAAGCAAAAGAAACGAGTTTATCAGAATTTTAAAACAATGTTAATTTCGAAAAATACTCAAATAATGTATTTCGTAGAAAGAGTTAATCTATTGTGTAAAAAAAATCACAACATTTTTCCCTCGCGCGATTTAAAAATTTTAAATCGATCTTTTCCATTTTCGATAATTTCCTTGTCATGAGCAATCTTGTCTATTGTTTTAAATAATATCTCAACGAATTCCATTAGCGCAAGATAATTTGTCCCGTTTTTCAACTGTTTACTTCCATTAACAGAAATAATGTATTTCTGTCTATCTCTCGAACGACGACCGAGAAAGTGTAGACATGCAATGTACTGTTCATCTCTAGGGAACGGAGTAACCATCTATCTCCAACTCTAATTTCACCCCGTTTGATATATGACACGCACTCCTTGTGAAAATCTGGTGGTTTAATTTCTGTCATGTCGTGTTAACATCACCCCATCACTTAGCTTTGTTGTATATTGAAGAAGAGAGATGTAGTTTTGTGTGGTTATGACCTCGTGGGCGAGAAGTGAGTATTGATTTACTCCTCTCCAGGAGTTAGGCACAAGGCCAGTTTTAATCTTACTCCCACAAGTAAGATGTGATCCAAGGTCGGGTCGGGAAACTGGGGTTTAAAAATTGCCTGGGCAGCCCCGTCGGCATTCCCCGGTAGGGACGCCTCAGGCAGTAAGCAATAAACTTACTCCTCCCCAAAGAGGGGAGGCGAAGCCTGGGAGGATGGATCTCCTAGAACTGCATAGGACAACCCCATAGACCGGTGTAAATCAAGCCCCGAAGGCCAAGACAATACCAGTCTATGGGGTGCAGTATCCATCGGAACAGATACTACACTTTGATTTTAGCCAAAAGTCCAAGTGAGTAGGTCGGATTGTCTCTCATCAGACTTGACTTCAGACAAAACGACTATCTCTTGAGTGAACGTTAAGCACGTCTATCTGGAGTGAAGGAAGTTTCAATACCAATTGCCAGGGCTGCTGCAAAAAAGGTGGGCTCCCTCTACCATGCTAGTAAACATCTCACACCTGACATTATCCTATATCTCTACAAAGCCACCATCCGCCCATCCATGGAGTATTGTTGCCACATCTGGGCTGAGGCATCATCCACTAGTCTTCCTCTCTTAGACAAGGTTTTTAAAAAATCGCAAACTTAATAGGTCCCTCACTATCCACCAAGCTCCAGCCCCTGTCTCTATCGCCGCAATGTTCCTTCCTTGTGCCCGTTTTACAAGTATTTCAATTGCCTTAATGAACTTGCTATTCTGGTGCCCCCCGCGACGTAAATTCACTAGATCAACCAGACAATCTGCCAAATCCTATCCATTCACTGTGGAGCTCCCCAGATGTCGAAGAGCTTTGTACTCTAAAAGCTTCTTACCTCGTGCTGCTGATCTCTGGAACTCCATCCCTGCTCTCTGTTTTCCTGGCGGTACTGACATGCAGAAATTTAAAACTAATGTAAACAGACATCTCGCTGCACAGCTCCCAATTTATGTTGACCCCCCCCCCCCCAAATAAAAAAACTTTCACCCTTTTTCTCAGTAGCCCCTTACGTCTATAGCGGCGGCCTGCCTTGTTTGGGCTGAACTATGTTTAAAAAATACAACTATAATAGAATGTTAATACCATGGTTCACGAAAAGTTTGCTCTTGTTTGAAAAACAATAAAAAGAAGTTGAACCATGAAACTGTGCTGTGTGGTATCTATAACGATGTTGGCGTGTGACTACGCGGTGATACATTTTAAGATAGCAGCCAGCATATATGGCAACAGTGTATCGGAGTGTGACGCTTCCAGCCAGCACGTGAATGATCTAGAAGATGGATGAAGACCAGCGATGCCAATAAACTTTAATAGTTTGAATGCAGTATGCCAGACACTAAAGGTGTTACCGGTATTCAGAACATCTATACCCTGTGGGTCATTACGAACATCTGTTGAACACAGAATTTTATATCAGTTACTTTTTTCGGAAAAAGCTTTTGAACTCGCGGTCTTGCAGCATTTCCACTAATTATTCCAAATGCTTCTTATAATTTCCGGTTTGAAAATTCTATTACCATAATATGCGACGTCACGTCCGTTTTAAATGTTGGCATGTGTTGGACGGCTTTTAATAGTTTCAAAATTAACCTATCTCTACCTAGGTCTCCTTTTCTCAAGTCCATATTTATCACTTCCTCCTATGTTCTCCCCTGCCAACTGACCCTGCTACCTCAACTTTTCTATTTCTACTAAACCATTTCATTCGTTCAACGTGTCGATACCATTGAAGTCTCCTGTTCGGTACACAGCTCCTAGTGAAGGAAAGGAAACTGGAATAATACAACACGCGAGAAGATCGACAAGCACTCAAATATCATTCTCCAAGAAAAAATGCAGAGAGGAGGAAAGCGATGCAGCAGTAGTAGTAGTAGTAGTAGTAGTAGTAGTAGTAGTAACAGCAGTAGTAGTAGTAGTAGTAGTAGTAGTAGTAGTAGTAGTAGTAGTATACATTATTTCCAAACATGGATATCAAATCTTTGATACGAATGTAGACAAGCACATACTTTAAAACGCAATATGTTTTGCATGTACATATTCAGAACGCAGATGACGGGTCTTAAACAGCAAATATATACGCAGAATGTCAGAGTCCAAGACAATAAGGATAGAAATCTAAGGAAATACTCAAACCAACGTCGTATGAAGAATCACACCATTTATTTATTAGAAGCCATGATATGAAAGTTTCTAAATACAGTGTTTTTACAAATGTCTCTTTTCAATGTTCGGATAAATGTTTCTTTTGAAAAGGGATGATTTCTTTTGTGTGTCGATGTGAAAAGATAAGGGAATGGAGTTATGAGCATATTGTCTAAATGTATCCCTTTTTTTTCAATTTTCTTATCTTTTCGTTTTTGCTGGGAATGGGGTATCCTACTAGATGCCAGACATTCACCCGCTATTTCAGAAGCCTCTAACCGATAGAGCTTTTTAAGATTCTCACCGGCCCTTTAAGCGCAATTGTTTGTATCTTTCTTGCACTTGGTTCACCGGGTATTCGCACTAGGTAGTTTTTTAAATTGTTTTTTCATGAGTCTAGTAGCTCCTATAATTACTGTAGTGATATAGATCGTTCTATCGTTCCAGATTCTTTTCATGTCGTACATACGACTTTAGTATTTCGTTACCTTATCAATCTTAGCTATGTTTAAACATGCATTATTAGGGACACTGACTTCAACTAGGGTTGCTACTTACTCCCCCTTGTCCCATATCCATATATCAGGTTAAACAGCTCCGTTTTCTCGGTATGTAGCTGTAAGGATTGCATAGTTATAGTGGATGGTGTATGAGTTATTTCCAACAGTTCTTTCTGGTATATGTTCCCAGGACTTGCTGCTACACTGGATATTAAATCTTTTACAGATGGTCTAGTGCAGATATTTATAACTCCATTGTATCGCATTGTAAATGTTGTTATCTTTGTTTATTTTTAGTTCAGTGGAAATTCTCAGAAATCAAGGGGACCCTATTAGGCCTAACACTTGATCGCTATATAAGATACATAGATATTCAAATATCCTATTGAGTTCACGAATGCCTGTCAAACGTTGAGTTTGTAAAGAAGTGAAGAACATTAATTTTCTTCGACTTAATTGACCAGTAAAGTATGTTATAGTATATAGTTATAGTGGTATGTTGCTCTTACTGGATTCCAGTACAAGAATTCATCTGGTCTGGTAGAGTATCCAGCTAAGTGCTGTTACTTGAGGTGACATCACTCGGAGAAGATGCACCATTCCTCGTATGGGCCAGTGTATACACGTGTCGTTGCGATTTTATTTGGGCTTCGAATACTATGTTATTTTGAATATTTGGCCAGGCTTTTATTTGTAGGGTGAAGTATCATCATGTCCGGTTGTCCTGACAAACCCTTGTAGAGAGAGAGACCGAAAACACTCGAGAGTAATGTCTAGTAAGTAATTCAAACTCCCCAGTAGGTAATTCAAACTTAATGTCAGTATGCGTATTCATGTGATCTAGCAGTAATTTTGAAAGCGAGGGTATTTCCAAGCTTGTAACATGTTTGTCACTGAATAGCGTTCCTTTGTGAAAAGGGTTGCAATGATTAATTGAAAGATTATTAGCAGAAGTAGGGATGCACAATCTGCCATGAATGTTCCTCATTGTCGCTTAGAAGTCATTTTTACCTCGGCTGAATGATTTTCTGTGGCTCTGATTGGTTCAAGATTATGTTTTTTTGCGTTGTCTACTGTGTCCGACGTAAGTATTTAATTTCACAAGTTCTTTTGGTGTGTTCTAACAAATAACTTATTTTGTATTTTCTTGAAGTGCAAAAGTTACATGAATGCGTAATTGGTTAATAAATTGGTTAATAAATATTTTGGAGGCATGTTTTTCTGTTAAGCTACATCCTCGATTGTAAATTGTTACAATCCTATTCTTGACTCTACGGAAACATATTTCAAAACAGTGTATTAAATAGTCTATTAAATAGGCCGGAAGTTTTATACACATGCGCAGCGTCAGCATTCAATGTGTACACAACAATGGTTACGTCAACATTCAATGTGTACACAACAATGGTTACGTCAACATTCAGTGTGTACACAACAATGGTTACGTCAACATTCAATGTGTACACAACAATGGTTACGCCAATCTGTGGATATTGTTTATTATTCCGGTGGACAGAAGCATCTTTGTAATAAATCGAAATAAATGGATTTCCGAAGATCATACAGCCGTCAAGAAACGCGAAACAGCTCAGTGGCTCCCCCTAGTGACTTTGTATAGAATAAGAGTGTTTTTCATTTGTGGCAAAAGAGAATCAATTTAGAATCGTTTCAGTGGAAAATGATTAGAAGATTTCACGTGACAAATAATAGAGAACGAATCCATGCATCTTTTTGTTCAGCCTGTTAATTAAATTATGTCATGGTTGACAATAGTGGTAGAAGCTTTGTACTACCTATGTACAATTTTCGTAAACGAGTATATTTTTGTCGAATGATCTCTCACGAAATTATTGAAACATGATTAGAAAAAATTGTGTGTGTGGCTTAACATACTCAATGTTTATTAGGGACCTCCAATTGGTTGTGAACTATTTACCCCCCCCTATATATAACACGATGTAACTTTAATTTAGATTAAGATTATCAACAAAACTTTTTTACCATTCAAAAGAGGATACATTAAATAAACTGCTGATGATTTTTTAGAATTTTTTCCAGCATACGAAACTCATGAAAATGTGAAGTTAAAATGTTGTGTACTTTTTTTTACGTGATAAACTAACGTTCTTATGTATAAGCATTTATGTGCGCTGTGATAGGCACATTTTTAATAAATCTCGCATAAATCAAGTTATGGCCAGATCTTCACGAAATTTTCAATACTTATTCATTATAGGACTAATTTATCTTTAAAATGCTGTTTTCCTAAAATATTAGGGAAAATATTTTTTTTACGTGATTCCCCCCCCCCCCTGTTTCATTTTATGAAATATTGAACGAAATATATTGTCATCCGGCGATTTTTTTTTCTTATATAAAACTAAACTCTTTTAAAAAACACATTGGATTAATTTTATTAAATTTTACGTAAACTGTTTTAGTAAACTGGTCCGTGAATGCACAAATAAAAAGTGGAAATAAAAGCAATATTATTATGTTTTGAATTTTTTTTTACCTTTTCTCAATAAAATATACTGTGATTTATTGAAATGCAAAAAAAAAAAAAGTTTTACGAAATAATTTTTATTTTCAGAGACATTTATTCATTTGATCGCATTGATCGAGTTTATCGGTTTTAAACATCATTTTTGAACATATTCGTGTTCGAAATTTTTCAAAATATTTTAATATAATATAGCCCGAAGTATTATGAATCGTAAAAGACAAAAGTTGTGGCGGATGTCATATTATGTACTTGGAAAAAACTACTTCATTTGCTAGAAGTAAGAAAATTTTTTTGCACTAACTGATTTTGCCGCAACTATGGAACGCAATACTAGCCATAATTAACACGTCAATTTTTAAAGTGAAATTGTCCCACGCGCATGCGCATACATTTTTAGAGTAAAATTGGTGCACGCCGCACGCTAATTTGTAAACAGTAACACTAATAAGAAAAAACGTTGACAAAAGTAATTATTATTATTATTATTATTATTATATATTTATAATACTTTTTATCATTTTTCTTTTTTCAAATTAAAATGTTTATCCATTTCGAAATATAAACTTATTTTTACTTTGAATTTTTATTATTCAATTGACGAATATTTTTAATCATTAACAAACCACAATACTTTCTCCATTTTCATTTTTAGTTTAATTTTTATTATATAAAATTTAACCCAAATTTAAGTCAAATGCTAACAAAACAAAATAGATAAATCGTTACTTGCAGTAATATTTTAAATGTAAACATTTTTCAGTAAAAAAAAAGTAATAATCTGTCAAGGAAGAAAAAAATGGTTAAAACAAACCGTTAATTTTGTTTACACCATAGTAGTAAAGTAATTTGTTTCACTTCTGTTCATCCGTACATAGATAATATCTTGCCATGTCTCACGCGATGTTTAGTAAACACTACCCCGTGTGTCGTAAAACAAGAAAATTTCGTAGTTTCATCGGACAATGAAGAAGGGTTTCTTTCAGAATTTGATAATGTAACCTTTAACTAAACTATTTTACTTTAAAACAAGTATAACTTTATTTGAGAGAGTTTTTTTTGCAATCGGTAAAGCAAAACGAATGTATGACTTCTTAACGTACACATGAAATAGTGACGTCACCGTTCTTCACATGCAATTGGAGGTCCCTAATGTTTATCCACAGTGTAATGTTTTACATTTATGATTACAGACAGAAATCAGTGCATGTAAACGGACAAATATTTAGAATATAACATATAAAGTAATCCTTCATCAAACTATTTAAAGTCGTGTGTCAACTTTCGTTTACGACACTTAGCGTTTTGCGTTATTTGCTAATTAAGGTATCTTTGTTTTATTACAATTATTTTTGTTGTTTTTTACTTTTATCGAACCCAAACAAGGGGGTACATTGCCACTGAGACGTAAGGGGCTACTGCGAATTAGAGGCCATATTAAGTGGGGGGTTGTGCAGCGAGATGTTTGTTCACATTACATTTACGTGTCCGCGTGTTGGTACAGTCAGAGAAATAGTGAGCGGGGAAATGAACCCCAAATTCTAGCAGTTAGAGAAAGAAGTTATTAGAGTAGAACTCCCTACGACATCTTTAGATTTCGATAGTGAAGGGGTGGGATTCAGCTGATTGGTCGGGTGTATTTACGTCAAAGGGGCACCAGAGCAGCAAGTTAATCGGAGCACATCTCTTTGAAGTACTTGCAAAACAAACACAGGCATGCAACATTGCAGCGATGGGACAGGGGCTTGCGCTTTGTGGACAGTGTGGAACCTATTAGATGAGGGACTTTTTGACCCTGTCTAAGAGGAAAATATTAGTGGCTGGTGGGCAATCCAAGATGTGACAGAAATGTTCCATTCATGAGAAGTGTGAGAAGTTTTCTAGCACAGTAGAGACGGCTCACTGTCTTTATAGCAGCTTTCGCAGTATATTCAATGTATTTTTCCAATTTAATTTCTACTTGTATATATTTTAGTATGTTTAATAATGTAATCCCCAAATTAATGCTTTCTATACATTCGACTCTGCTGCGAAACACGTGTAGGGCATTACTTTTGGAAAACTATACAATATAAACATATTAAGACAAATTTGTTTGCCTGAAAGACAAGGATAAATTATTGGTATTCGTTGATATATGAAGGTAAAAAGATTGGAAAGCCACAGGAAAACTATAGTTGTAATCGTTCGGCGAAATAAGAAGACTTAGAAAATGAATGAACAGATAAAAGGTATGTTTGATTCATTTCATTATACAACCAGTTTTTAATGGGAACTCATTTTCATTTTTATAATTAAACAAAATCAAATTCCTCGACTTTGAAAATCTTAATTTACCTTTTTGTTGTTTTTTTTCCTAAAAAATAAAATTTAACAGTAAATTTTCTCCACATTCGAATAAATCAAATAACACTACGACACGCATCATTTTGTTTTCATTCCTTCAAATTAATCAAATATAAATTGAATTTTCTTTCTTTTGTTTCTATAAAGAAAACTGCAGCCTCAGTAATTGCTGTCCGGAGGTAGGGTAGTTTTTGCTAATATATATATATATATATATATATATATATATATATATCAACAACGATAAAAAATCCTTACTTTATTATCGGTTTTATTTAATTGATATGATAGCTCTAAAAGCCCGTTAACTTTGACAATATTATATATAGAAAATAGATTAGAAGTTACCAATTTGAGAAACAAAGTTCATTAAAAATGTGAATTTTCTAGAAAGAGATGGATGATAAAATAACAAAATAGAATGAATTCATTAAAATAAATACTTTATTGGATAATTTTCAAAACACGATACGTCTATGAAAAGATATGATGTTTATTTCCCGGTATCGTGAAGAATATCATTTTTGTAAAATGGAATTATTATTTTTGTTAAGAGAAATTCTGAATTGAACAAGGAAGTGTAACTGCTGTGAAATACTAACAAAAGAATGTGAAAACGACAAATACGGAAGAAATAATGAATATTTTCTATAATGTAATCGTACGAATACGATCACTCAATTGTATGTAAGTTGAATATTTATTTTAACAAAGGAACATATATTTTGAAAAACTTATTTCTTTTTTGAGTAGTGAAATATCTTCATGGCAGTGTATTTTAAATAAATATTTATATTCTTCACCAAATATTCATATTGTACTCGAATATATGTTGTATATTTAGTGAGACATTCATCATACTTGTTACCTCGCTGCGATATTTTGGATTTAGTTAGTATCCTTGAGAATTTAAATTACTTTTTTTTATTTATTTCAAATGACTCAAATGTTCTTAAGATTATATATATACAGGGTGGGCCAAAATAAGGGTCCTATCTTTAAATTTGAATAACTTGAATTTGAATAACTTCCACAAAATAAAAGTTAAACTCACCAAACTTTATGTGTGTGTAGACTGACCCTTCCGAGATTCTTTGAAATAAACAAAACAAATTTTAGCCGAAAAACACTTCTTAAAACTTACAAAAACTAAAGTATTGTTTTTTACACTGTTTTGAGTTTTTTAAGCAAAAATAATGTTTTCTAAATGAGGGTACGTTCCTTAGGGCTGATACGGCTCATGCTTGCTTCGGAAGGGGTCCTTTACTTATTCTAAAGAAAAAAATTTTTTAAATCAATAAATAAAAAAGTTATGAATTTTTAAAAATAGGACCCTTATTTTTGCCCACCCTGTATATATATATATATTATATATATATATATATATATATATATATATATATATATATATATATATATATATATATATATATATAAAGAGAGAACGATAGGAATATAGAGAATGATAAAGAGATAGATATACATAAAAAGAAAGAGATAGATAGATAGTTAGATAGAGAGAGAAAGAGAAAAAGAGAGAGCAGCAGAACGACAGACAGACAGACAGACAGATAGATAGAGAGGTGTTACGTACTAAATATACACCATTTCTTCACTTACATTTTATTATATTAAATGTTCTTAAGATTATATATATATATATATATTATATATATATATTATATATAATACTTAAGAAATTTGAAAACCAAAATATACATTTAAAATGTTCTTTTTAAGTAATTAAATTCATTTATTTTAAAACCTGAGCTTTCGACGAATTCGCCCTTTTGAAAGTAATACCTTTTTTCTCTTTTTCCGTTTCATGTGTCATTTCCGTTCGATTCATATCTTCTTTTTTGGGAGACAGTCTGTTAGTCTGATAAAAAAGATACGGGTAGTTTAAAAATAAGTTTGAATGTGAGCACGTGTTTTCTGTTTTGAATCTATGTGTATGTATTCATGCATGTTTGCGGGTGTACTTATATATATATATATATATATATATATATATATATATATATATATATATATATATATATATATATATATAATGCAAAAATAATCTCATACTGTACAATCCTTTGTGGAAAACTTGATTTCCCTTGGGAATGATATACACACGTTTTTTTGTAGCTTACTTGCTATGAGTATATTTATACTATATATATATATGTATGTATATATATAGCTATATATACGATTCATTTAGAAGCGGAACGTTACGCACGTGTTAGAATGTAACTCATAAAAATAGCTAGTCGTAGACCGCACCTCTCTCTCACTGTCTCTCTCTTTCACTCTTTCACTCTCTCTCTCTCTCTTCACAAATAATGCAGCGTGGATAGTAAAATAAGGGCATGTATTTAGTGCCAATTGAACATCTTGAAAAATGTGTATGCAAGGATCAGTATTGGTGCTGTTCATTTTTCCTGGAGCATGATTACACAATATTAATTATGTCATCAATTTTGTATTCTACAGAGTTGTATATATATATATATATATATATATATATATATATATATATATATATATATATATATATATATATATATATATGACGTCGGATTTGAGTTTTAAAATACTTGTAGTCCGGGGTTTCGAGTCGCATGACCGGTAGTGAATAGTCATATCTCTATGCTGATGAGTCCCGATTTAAAAAGGACGAAACGTATACCTACATAGATATGGAGAATCGCTACTAGATGTTTTCAGTTTAACAGAAAAATCCACAACAAGTAAATAGTATTGCTTGGTTTCATGACACTATCGTATGATCATCATGATGATGATCATCATAATCATGGCTATTATCATCATCATCGTTAATCATTGTCAGAAGTAGTTTGATATTCGACAAAATCACTAGCCATTCTTTATTCTATCTGAAGATTTTCGATTCTATGAACATATTTATGTCGACATAATGAGGTTCTTGTTTAAGGAAATCATAACAAAAGTTTAAAGTGGTAATTATGAAAATGTCATGCAATTTTTGTAGGAATGGTTAAATCTAAACTTGCCTGAAATCCCTAAAACAACTCCCTTTTCTCTTTTTCTAGCCGTGCGTGTTTAAACTTTTAAATTTTGCAAACATAATCAGAAAGTGCATGAAAATGAACCGGCCGTTCCGGGCACATAGCGTTTTCATTTTTTGTTTCATTTGGATATTCCTCTTCCTTCAAGAAATTCTGACAATGACATTTTCTTTCAAATCTTCATCGTTCGCTACGTGTGACGATATCTAATCGGATGAGTTTTGCATCTTCAAATTATCAATTATCATTAGGATAAACGAACGCAATACTCGTTAAAAGTTTCAATTCAAAACATGAATCTCCTTCGGGAGAACACTCATTTGTCATAATTTGGGCCATTGGGGGTTGAAACAAGTAGAAAAAGAAATATTTGCTGTATAAGTTCAATTACAGAAAAGAATGAGAAAAAAATGAATTAAATTATTATTTTTTAAAACTATAACATTGACAGTTTGATCAGTAAAGCCATTATTGGTTATTATAAAAGTCAATATTGAAAATAAAAATGAAGTAAAGCGATTTCAATTAGCATAATTTATGTGACGTAATGCACAAACAAAACTAGTAATTTGTTGATTGAGAAATCCTCTCTCTTCTTCTCAAACACGTGTGCACACTACTTACTTCTCACTCACTCATACTCTATCTTGAAATACAAACAGAAAGAATGACAGTGTTAATTAAACATATTATAGTTTATTATAAAATTTTCAAGAATGTCAAAGTAAAATGAAGCTGTTTGTGATTCTAAAAATACTGCTATTTATTGTGTCGGCGACAAGAGTTGTAAACAAAGGTTACTGACTTGTATTATGACAAACGAGGATCTGTGAGACGAAAACTATACAAAGCGAGTGTTATAAGTACAATAGGAGTAAAAAGAAATACTTCAAAAGGTTAGATACACGGTCAAAGTATTTTTATTTACCGCCTCTCCAGGAGGCTAGACACACAGTCAGGTGTGGTAGGCCAGCGCACTCTCTCTCTCTCGCGTACAAAAAACGCCTGAGCATTCCCCGGTAGGAGAACCTCAGGCGATTAGCAATTAATTAACGCCTTCTCAAAAGGAAGGACGAGGCCTGTGCGGGTGGACCTTCTAGAACTGTGCAGAACAATACATATACAAAGTTTAGCATCTATCAGAACAGATACTACACTTTGATCTTAGCCAAAAGACCAAGGACACCAAAAGACAGCATTACAAATAGATGTGTCTTGGTAAAAATAACACAAACAACATAGAAATTTGAGTGTTGTCCTTATTTATACTCTCTCTTTCTTTCTCTCTTTCCCTCTCTCGCACTCTCTATCTCTCTCTCTCTCTATATATATATATATATATATATATATATATATATATATATATATCGTCTATATAAAGTGATGACGTTTCCCCCTGTACCTTTCATGAGAGTAAGAAAATAACCCGATGCATCATAGACTACTAAACTCACCACTACATTAAGCTTATTCAATCGGGCATCTTATAATAAATGTATGATTATTTTCTCTATCTAAAGCTAAATATAACTTTTAGCTCACTATCGTAGACTAACATACTCCATAGCAAATACTTTCCCCTCTTATATTTTACTACTAACACTTACCCATCTACACCGGGAAATTATAAACCACGGATACTTTTTAAAAACGTAACCCTTATTATTTTCTAATTATCTGACATTACTTTACTACATAATACAATACATTACCCTCAAATTCCGCTGATTCTCGAGAATATCGGAGTACGTTATTTCTATCGACTACGTATAGACTTATTCTCATTCCGGGTTCTAAGGAATACATTTAACGAACATAATTAGTTATAGTGTTTCAATGATTCAAAATGGCGGCTACCATCTGATAAGCGATTCGACGTTAGGCATTTATTTTATCAGTCTTCATTTACTTTAGGTATATTTTTATTTATTAACTTAAGCACTTACACAATTACATGCATAACACCTTCAAGGCTTAAACATCTTTTTCCAAATACTTACGAAGTAAAACTAACTGCAGTGTTTATTTCGACAACATTCAATTGTTGATACCAATTCCATGCAAGCACGTAATATCAGTTTCTCTACGAGACTTTTAACTAACAGATAACACAAGTTCATTAATTTCACTTTAACCCATCGATACCAAACCTTACATTACTGAAACATTTGTGTTTTCCTTTTCACCTTTCTTCTTTTAAGACGCTTTATTTTATTTTTTGACTCATACTACCCTGTATGTCTATCTTAGTATCTGTCTGTCTGTCTGTCTGTCTCTCTCGCTCGCTCTCTCTCTCTCTCTCTATATATATATATATATATAGTCTCGGAAGTTCTTTTAACCTTCAAAACTGGGAAGAAAAAAAAAAAAAAAAAAAAAAAAATTTGTTGAAAGATTTTAGTCTAGTAAGTCAATCAATTTACTGCAATCACTATTTTAGTTTACTTCCAAGAATATACTCTAATATAAATATATTTTTATATATGTTTTTATATATAAGGGATCGTCAGTTGTTTACCATGAAAACTGTTTCGGGATTTTAAAAACAAAACACTATTTCTTTATCATGGCATCCCAGCAGTGTTGATCAGACACCACCTCCCTATTTAATAATTATTTTTTAATTTTATATATATATATATATATAAAGTAAAATATTTTGAAAATCAAATATATATATATATATATATAATAAGGTATGAAATATATATTTATAGCAATTAAGCTACACAGAGGCTCCCGTGTTTCATCCCCGGGGGAATCGTCAAGCTAAAATTCCGTTTAGCCTCACGATCACCCCCGGGATGGAACGCGGGAGCCTCTGTGTAGCTTAGTTGCCATAAATATATTTGTATAACTTACTACCTAGCTCTACTTGCGTATCGAGCACTGTTGAAGTAAATACTGAAAATTGATACATAAAAAAATGATATATCCATATAACATTTTATGTGGATACATGAAATAGTAATATATATATATATATATATATATATATATATATATATATATATATATATATATATTTCCTTCGCAACAATTTCTAAAAAAACGTGATTACATTTTCGCAGCTAATAAACATTACAAAGATATGTACATTTCTATTTGCTCACATACGATTTCAATTTCCATTCGTAGATTGCTGTAAGTATATTTTTATAATAACAAATATGTTCTTTTACTCAACTCACGACTGTTAAATAGAAACACGGACCGGCGTCGCTAAAACTGCTACTAATAATGTGACCTTTTTACGTTCTATCACCATTTTAATAATAGATATTTTATACGTGGGTCCTACAAAATAATCATAGTGTCGTCTTTATACACTCACACTTTATTCAAACAGTATTGACTGACCGATACCTCAGATTAGTTTTGCATTTCTAGCTCCATACGAAATTGCGATTTACGTGACTAAAAGAGTAATTCATCAATATCACATTGCTCCAGCCTCGGATTACAAACCTACACTTATATTTACCAGCAATGCTTCAAGCAAACTACAATCTCCTTTTATATATATATATATATATATATATATATATATATATATATATATATATATATATATATATATATATAAATATATATATATATAGTTTTTTCTCTAGCTATATTTATCTTTAAAATTTTCTCACTATAACCTTACTCCATCTCGTCATCCTTTACACTCTCCACCATTGTTTTACAATCTGCAACCAACATCATCTTTTCCCAACCTTCACCCATGCAATGTCGCTCTCTCTCCCTCTTTCTTCTTCATTAAAATCTTTTTCTCTCTCTTCCTTCTTTTTTCTCTATTCTTATTAATCAATCTCCCTCCTATCTCACATGCACTAGAACATGGTCATGCGTTCAAATTTGAACAAGCCAAAATCACTAAATACATCCACAACAAATCTCGCCGAAGATTATTGGAACCTGCCCTCATCACCGCTACCACCATTATCAAGCAACGAAATGGTTTCTTTAACCTATCACCCTTAATAAGCAAGATCATCTTCACAGAACAAAGACTCTTGCCTGATCATAGATAACATTTTTTCATCTCTAACCTTTATGACACTCTTCCATTTATTCACTCCCTTCTTTTTCTCCTTGAATCTTCACTTTCTCCTTACTCTTTCCGTTTTTCCCTCACATTTTTAACACTGCAGTCCAACTAAACTGTCTCATGTTCCAAATATTTCAAATATTCCATACCCACCCGTTCAATTACCGCCCTCCTCCACCCCTCCACTCCCTCACTCATTGCTATCATTTTCCCAATATTTCAAATATTTCATACCCTATCACAACAAATCCTCCCTCTCCCCCTCACCCATTCCCCCTCTCAACTATTTCTGCCATACCCTCACTTTTCCATACCCCCTTCTTAAATTCCCCCATTTTCTCAAAACGCTCTCTAAGACCATAACTTTCGCCCATCCACCAAAATCACAGCCCCCCTCCTTCTCTACCCATCCTCCTTTCTCTGCATACACCCCCACACACAAACATTCCAACTTACTTTTTCCCCTTCAATCTTGACCGCAGCCATCTGGTCAAACACCTCCCTCCTCCCTCTCCTCCACTCCCCCTCTGCCATCCACTTTACCCCTGCTCATCCCCCACCCCTTTCTCTTACCACCAGCCACAGTAGTCCTTGCTCACCCCATCTTTCCATTTCTTCCCCACTCATTTTCTTCAACATTCATTTTTATTCTCCAACAAGTACGGACGTCCACCCAGTAGTGGCCATTATTTCATTTTATTTTTCCTCCCAATATGTCTACCCTACATGTATCTGTACTTGCATGACATTTCTTTCTCTATATTATCATCCTGATGAAGTCTTATAAATAAAGACGAAACGTTGATGTACACATAAAAAACATCCATTTTTTGGTTTTCCTTTTTCATTTTCATATATATATATATATATATATATATATATATATATATATATATATATATATATATATTGCTATTGAGTCTACATGGATCTTTGTTGAAAGATTTTTTTAATTCTCCAGATTGTTTTAAAACTTCGCACCCAACATGCTTCAAGCTTTTACCACTACCATCTATCAAAAGACGATATTTTAAAAATGGCTATAACCGAACTTAAGAAATAGTCTTCATAATCAAGTGATTAACGATTGGGAGTAGGCAAATAACATAGAACAGCCGTGTAATTGTGAAACGGATGGCCAAAGATTTTACAGAACAGACATGTTTATAACGGATTCCCGGTAGGCATCTTCATAACTAAACCGACGATGATCGTGAACAAACCGTCAACACTCTTCCATTGAATAATAGACCAGCTTTGCGCTTAAATTCAATAGCAGACCAGCTTAAATAACTATCAGCCTCAGGGTATCATCTTAACCAGTACTTGGAGTAATTTGAAACAACAATTCTGAATACGGGTTTATATATATATATATATATATATATATATATATATATAATATTTTGTACGTACATAAAAACAATGCTATATCTATCGCCAGTAAAAACAATAACAAAACTACGTAACTACGCTTGTCCTCCACTCTCGCGTAAGTGTACGTTATATTCAATTACTATTTGTGATGATTTCTAACGGCCGTGTGGGCATATGCGTTAGACTCGTGATTCCAGGCTGAATCTATGAACGGCGTTCGATCCCATGCGACGGCCATTTCTGCACCGATGAGAAGAGAAAACCTTAAACGACGTCGTCTGTAGGTATAAAAAAATAACTTAATATTTAAAAAGTATTTATATGCATATATATATATATATATTTGTAGTATTTCATATATCCACATAAAATTTTATAAGTAGATATAATTTTTTATGTATCAATTTTCAGTATTTACTTTAACAGTGCTCGATACGTAAGTAGAACTAAGTAGCAAGCTATGAAAATATATTTATGGCAATTACACTACACAGAGGCTTCTGCGCTTCATCCCCGGTGGGGGGGGGGAGAATCTTCAGGCTAAAATGCATGGAGTTATTTTTGCCGAGTGTTTTTATATACACGGCTAGCTAGTTAACCAATCAGATTCTTTGTTGTTCTCTCAGCCAACTGTTTGGCTTCCCGCGAACAACGGTCTTGTTTGTGTTACTTCCTATATCCTGTTCTATTGTTCTGTTTTCTAGTCTATATCCTGTTTGTTTTGTTGTGTCAATATAATGGGTGAATTTATTTTAACACGTACTTCCTTGTATTTCTATTTTAGGTATTAATTTTTAAATTGTTATGTTTTCATAAATATATTACTAGACTCGTGTTTCGCCGTCGTTATCATTCATCAGAGTGATAATGCACAACCAGATTCGCAACACTTACCCAGCAGGCCATCTGAGAAATCAAATTGGTCCCTATAGTGTAGGAAATTCACATGTTATATCCTATTTATCTGGGACTATTCATTTATTTGTATTTTAGAATACTGATAACCGAAATCACTCGATTTTATTACAAGTAGAGTACATACACACACACACACACACACACACACACATATATATATATATATATATATATATATATATATATATATATATATATATATATTTCTGTATCTTATGTACACTACAAATTATTTTGATCATACATCGGAACATTCGGTTTCACGGAAACAGTAAAAACTCAAACGATAGGGTAAAATATACCAAGTGTTGTCTATTCGTCGACCGATGTTGTAATAGATAATTCTCTGTCCGGTGAGTATAATTATAATCTAAGGTTCCAGTTTTTCCGTAAAACGGAAGGTACCGATGGATGATCAAAATAGTGTATAATGTTCATTGGATATGCTTTTGCGCAAGTAATTTAGAACTTGTTATTTCGTATAAAACACTGAATTATACTATGTATACACACACACACATATATATATATATATATAAACAGTCAAATAATGTTAGACGCACTGCCATTATTGTCTATAGTGAGGATTTTTTAATGATTTATATTATAAGAGAGGAATAAAGAACCACGAGAAGGGGAACAAAGATGAATCACTTTGTAACTTTTTCTTTCTCTATGAGAAATATATATATAGGAATGTGCAAATATATGGTTTAGCATATAACTTTTATTCTTTATGCATAGCAACTTTTTCTAATTGAAAGCTTGATTATTGTTAACTTGTAACAACAGAGCATATAAATAAACAAGATTTTGTTACATTTCAAAGACCAAGATTTTATTTATCTTACGAAACATGATTTCGCACTTTTATTCTTGTTATATCGGAATGTATAACTTTCGAATTAGGAGTATTTTGTATTTCTACTGAGTTCAGATGAGAAGGATTCGATATTGACATACAAATGTTGGTCAGTTCACTGCTTAACGACACAGAACCGTACCATTATACCAAAAGTGGTTGTTTTGAAAACAATTTTCGTAAGATACATTAAATATTGGCTTTTGGAATGTAACAAAATGTTGTTTATATGTATATATATATATATATATATATATATATATACATATATATATATATATATATATATATATATATATATATATATATATATATATATATATTGAGAATTAGTTCCTACACTGAAGATTGCGTTAGCATGAAACATCGATGTCTGTAGGTAATTAAAATGATTAATAAATATTCATTTATAAACATTATTGTTTATCAGCCCCCTCCCACAAAGGCTGGGCACTCTCGAGTAACTTTAATTACAAGCAGTGCAAATAGCTATATGCACTATCCGAACGCCGTTCGTAAGATCACTCTTTACTGCTTGGTATCTAGCCGCCGTTCACTATTTACATTGAAAATTCCTCTATATTTACTAACTAATTGGCTATGGCCGATGGATAAGATCCTCGACTGCGAAACAGTGGCGATTTGTGATCGGAGTTCGCGCCCACCGACCGTTGAGAATTAGTTCCTACACTGAAGATTGCGTTATCATGAAACATCGATTTCTGTATGTAATTAAAATAATTAATAAATATTTATTTATAAATATATATATATATATATATATATATATATATATATATATATATATATATATATATATATATATATATATATATATATGAATTGTGTTTATTTGGGCAGCATTTTCCCATTTATTCAAACATTGTTAAAAATAACAGAATTTGTCTGTTTAATTATACCTTTTTCATTCTTTCAATTCTTCTCATTGTCTTTTTCTATTAAAAGCAAAAATATTAATAAATGTTCTATAGGTTTCACATCTTTCATATGTTTTATGAACGTTTTCGATTCTTCGTCGAATCAACCTCAAAAGCAAATGAACAAAAAAGCTGGAGAAAGAAGAGAATTTTTAAAAGACGATGGAGAAATGCGCAGAGAACGTTTTCCGCATTGTTCCAGGAAGTCGTTGGCGATTTTAAATTCAGCAACGCTGGATGGCATCACAGAACAAAATCGCTTACGTTAAGCATTTTAAAATGTTACTAATGGTTTCATATGTGATGCTGTTAATTTTAAGTTGTTGTGTTTTCATGTAGATAGCTTCGAGTATCTTTTAAAATTTTTTAATTGGTTTCAGCATGTATAATTTTCGTGTTATTAACTAGAATTTTGTCTTAAATCAGAGGGAGAGCAGTTATGTTTTTGTAGATGTTGGTAAATTGAGCTAGAGTTTACAAAATGCATGGTGAGGCGGCGGGATGATTCGGCGAAGAGTGGAAAACGTTTGTGAAACATGTGAAACCTATGGTACATTTATTTTTTTTTATTATTTTAATACAAAAAAGACCATCAGAAGAATTGAAAAAATAAAAAAGTTATAAGAAAACAGACGATTTGGTTTATTTTTTACAATGTTTGAATATATATATATATATATATATATATATATATATATATATATATATATATATATATATATATATATATATAACTTCTTTGTAAAATGGTAGGAAAAATCCTAGCAGAGTGCTCGATTAATTAAGAATTAAAGTTAAAAATTAAGAGCATAATATTTATTTATTCTGGTACAGAAAAATTAGTACAACATTCGTACCGTCGGTTTCAAGCACGGAAGGTCTTACCCATCCGGCTCTCTTCAGCTTCTGTTGTCATCTGTTTTGGAAATGTGAGGTCATATATTTTTATATATTTTTTCATATATATATTTTATATATTTTTTATTTTTTTATCCCCTTTTTTATTCCCTTTAATCTTGAATTCCCTCCTGTTTTAAATCTCAACGGTCTTATTACACTAAATTTAAATTTAAACAAACACACACAACACACTGAGCAAATAACGCGCCCCAACAAGAGTGTCATGTGACCTCACATTTCCAAAACAGATGACAACAGAAGCTGAAGAGAGCCGGATGGGTAAGACCTTCCGTGCTTGAAACCGACGGTACGAATGTTGTACTAATTTTTCTGTACCAGAATAAATATATATATATATATATATATATATATATATGTGTGTGTGTGTGTGTGTGTGTGTGTCTGTTTCTGTGTGTGTATGAGGTAGTTTAATAGCAAGCAGTACTACTAGCTTCATTGCGAGACCCAACACAGTTTATTGTTGTAGATCACTATTCGCTGCTCGTTGTAAAATACCCGCCGACTTGGTATTTACAAAGTTTAATTCCTCCTTAATTCTAAGCTAATTTTTGGTGGCCAACGGGAAACGCTCTTGACTGTGACGATTGGTGATCGGAGTTCGCGCCCGCCGACCGTCGAAAATTAACTTCCTGCACTGAAGATTGCGTAAACATGAAACATAGATTATGTAGGTAATAAATAATTAATACTTATTTATAAATATTATATATATATATATATACATACATACATACATACATATATATATATATATATATTTATATATATATATATATATATATATATATATATATATATATATATAATTATTTCCACAATCAGACAACGCCGCAGCCGACAACCTATGAAAAGAAACAAACCGGAAGTCCTAGATTCGAGTTTCGCCCTCCTTTGGGCTCATCAGTAGAACACGTGTAAATCAATAGACATTCTTGTATGTGGCGAGGTAGCTCAGTGGCAGAGTACTCGCTTACCATGCAAGTGACTCGGGTTTCGAATCCTGAGTTCGGATGTGTTCTACTGATGAGCCCAAAGGAGGGCGAAACTCGAGTCTAGGACTTCCGGTTTGTTTCTTTTCATAGGTTGTCGGCTGCGGCGTTGTCTGATTGTGGAAATAATTATATATATCATCTCACATTCAAGAAATATATATATATATATATATATATATATATAGAGAGAGAGAGAGAGAGAGAGAGAGAGAGAGAGAGAGAATGGTAGTACCTTTGCTGCTTATTCGAGTTCTATAGTCGTAAAAACAAACGGTTTGCACTATTAGCATAAAGCATTACGCTTCATAATTAAGATCGAATTCTTTCGGAAACCAGTAAAGAAATACGAAACATTATATATCCTCTTAGATTCGTGGTAAGTTAGATAGCGTACGAGAAATGTTGTTGACTTATGTGACAGAAAGTTAATTAAGAGATAGACATTTTAAATTAGTTTCAATAAGGGTTACTTTTTTCAAAGAATTTCATGACATCATTCACATGTTCTTCCGATTCTATTTGGCGTCATTCGAATCCAATTACAGATTCTAATTAAATTATCGCTTACATGGAATGCAATTGAAAACAAAGCCCTATACCAAGAGAGATCAGAACCTTTCACGCGTCAAAATACAATATTAACGTGGGGTCCGCGTTCGCACTGGACATCCATAAACAGTAATGGTAATGTATTACTTTGGTTTAATAACTAGCAGGAAGATCCGCCGTTGCTCGGGATTAAATGAGGATCACTACTATGTAGTATTTCCCTATGCTCATAACACTCTATTACTTTTTTTGTTTTTACGGCTGAACATCCCATTTCGCCGTCTAATATAGTCGGAAGAAGTTAAACTGTTGGAAAACCCTCTCAATTAGTGTCTTATACATATGGTTTAAATTTCATTAAGATCGGATATACGTATTTGAACGTTAAATTGGATGCTGTCCCGATGGGTCAGTTAGAGGTGGGATCACGTATTTATTCTGCACATACAAGGTAGCCTAGAGATTCGGGACCACTTCAATTGTCTTCCCCGGATAATTTTATGCATATGATATAAATGTCATTTTTTCTCTTACGTTTAGACTACTTTTCTATTTTCTCTTTTACATTTGGACTACTTTTCTATTTTCTCTCTTACGTTTAGACTACTTTTCTATTTTCTCTTTTACGTTTAGACTACTTTTCTATTTTCTCTTTTACGTTTAGACTACTTTTCTATTTTCTCTTTTACGTTTAGACTACTTTTCTATTGTCTCTTTTACGTTTGGACTACTTTTCTATTTTCTCTTTTACGTTTGGACTACTTTTCTATTTTCTCTTTTACGTTTAGACTACTTTTCTATTTTCTCTTTTACGTTTGGACTACTTTTCTATTTTCTCTTTTACGTTTAGACTACTTTTCTATTTTCTCTTTTACGTTTGGACTACTTTTCTATTTTCTCTTTTACGTTTAGACTACTTTTATATTTTCTCTTTTACGTTTGGACAACTTTTCTATTTTCTGATTATCGTTTAGTCTACTTTTCTATTTTCTCTTTTACGTTTAGACTACTTTTTGCTATTTTCTCTTTTACGTTTAGACTACCTTTCTATTTTCTCTTTTACGTTTTGTCTACTTTTCTATTTTCTCTTTTACGTTTAGACTACTTTTCTATTTTCTATTTTACGTTTAGTCTACTTTTCTATTTTCTCTTTTACGTTTAGTCTTCTTTTCTATTTTCTCTTTTACGTTTATACTACTTTTCTAGTTTCTCTTTTACGTTTGGTCTACTTTTCTATTTTCTCTTTTACGTTTAGACTACTTTTCCATTTTCTTTCACGTTTAGACTACTTTTCTATTTTCTCTTTTACGTTTGGACTACTTTTCTATTTTCTCTTTTACGTTTAGACTACTTTTGTATTTTCTCTTTTACGTTTAGACTACTTTTCTATTTTCTCTTTTACGTTTGGACTACTTTTCTATTTTCTCTTTTACGTTTGGACTACTTTTCTATTTTCTCTTTTACGTTTAGACTACTTTTCTATTTTCTCTTTTACGTTTGGACTACTTTTCTATTTTCTCTTTTACGTTTAGACTACTTTTCTATTTTCTCTTTTACGTTTAAACTACTTTTCTATTTTCTCTTTTACGTTTGGACTACTTTTCTATTTTCTCTTTTACGTTTAGACTACTTTTCTATTTTCTATTTTACGTTTAGACTACTTTTCTATTTTCTCTTTTACGTTTGGACTACTTTTCTATTTTCTCTTTTACGTTTAAACTACTTTTCTCTTTTCCCTTTTACGTTTGGACTACTTTTCTATTTTCTCTTTTACGTTTAGACTACTTTTAAATTTTCTCTTTTACGTTTGGACAACTTTTCTATTTTCTGATTATCGTTTAGACTACTTTTCTATTTTCTCTTTTACGTTTGGACTACTTTTTTATTTTCTCTTTTACGTTTAGTCTATATTTCTATTTTCTCTTTTACGTTTAGACTACTTTTCTATTTTCTCTTTTACGTTTAGACTACCTTTCTATTTTCTCTTTTACGTTTAGTCTACTTTTCTATTTTCTCTTTTACGTTTAGACTACTTTTCTATTTTCTATTTTACGTTTAGTCTACTTTTCTATTTTCTCTTTTACGTTTAGTCTTCTTTTCTATTTTCTCTTTTACGTTTAGACTACTTTTCTATTTTCTCTTTTACATTTGGACTACTTTTCTATTTTCTCTCTTACGTTTAGACTACTTTTCTATTTTCTCTTTTACGTTTAGACTACTTTTCTATTTTCTATTTTACGTTTAGACTACTTTTCTATTTTCTCTTTTACGTTTAGTCTACTTTTCTATTTTCTCTTTTACGTTTAGACTACTTTTCTATTTTCTCTTTTACGTTTAGACTACTTTTCTATTTTCTCTTTTACGTTTAGTCTACTTTTCTATTTTCTCTTTTACGTTTAGACTACTTTTCTATTTTCTCTTTTACGTTTAGACTACTTTTCCATTTTCTTTTACGTTTAGACTACTTTTCTATTTTCTCTTTTACGTTTGGACTACTTTTCTATTTTCTCTTTTACGTTTAGACTACTTTTGTATTTTCTCTTTTACGTTTAGACTACTTTTCTATTGTCTCTTTTACGTTTGGACTACTTTTCTATTTTCTCTTTTACGTTTGGACTACTTTTCTATTTTCTCTTTTACGTTTAGACTACTTTTCTATTTTCTCTTTTACGTTTGGACTACTTTTCTATTTTCTCTTTTACGTTTAGACTACTTTTCTATTTTCTCTTTTACGTTTCAACTACTTTTCTATTTTCTCTTTTACGTTTAGACTACCTTTCTATTTTCTCTTTTACGTTTAGACTACTTTTCTATTTTCTATTTTACGTTTAGACTACTTTTCTATTTTCTCTTTTACGTTTGGACTACTTTTCTATTTTCTCTTTTACGTTTAAACTACTTTTCTATTTTCCCTTTTACGTTTGGACTACTTTTCTATTTTCTCTTTTACGTTTAGACTACTTTTATATTTTCTCTTTTACGTTTGGACAACTTTTCTATTTTCTGATTATCGTTTAGACTACTTTTCTATTTTCTCTTTTACGTTTGGACTACTTTTCTATTTTCTCTTTTACGTTTAGTCTACTTTTCTATTTTCTCTTTTACGTTTAGACTACTTTTTGCTATTTTCTCTTTTACGTTTAGACTACCTTTCTATTTTCTCTTTTACGTTTTGTCTACTTTTCTATTTTCTCTTTTACGTTTAGACTACTTTTCTATTTTCTATTTTACGTTTAGTCTACTTTTCTATTTTCTCTTTTACGTTTAGTCTTCTTTTCTATTTTCTCTTTTACGTTTATACTACTTTTCTAGTTTCTTTTTTACGTTTGGTCTACTTTTCTATTTTCTCTTTTACGTTTAGACTACTTTTCCATTTTCTTTCACGTTTAGACTACTTTTCTATTTTCTCTTTTACGTTTGGACTACTTTTCTATTTTCTCTTTTACGTTTAGACTACTTTTGTATTTTCTCTTTTACGTTTAGACTACTTTTCTATTGTCTCTTTTACGTTTGGACTACTTTTCTATTTTCTCTTTTACGTTTGGACTACTTTTCTATTTTCTCTTTTACGTTTAGACTACTTTTCTATTTTCTCTTTTACGTTTGGACTACTTTTCTATTTTCTCTTTTACGTTTAGACTACTTTTCTATTTTCTCTTTTACGTTTAAACTACTTTTCTATTTTCTCTTTTACGTTTGGACTACTTTTCTATTTTCTCTTTTACGTTTAGACTACTTTTCTATTTTCTATTTTACGTTTAGACTACTTTTCTATTTTCTCTTTTACGTTTGGACTACTTTTCTATTTTCTCTTTTACGTTTAAACTACTTTTCTCTTTTCCCTTTTACGTTTGGACTACTTTTCTATTTTCTCTTTTACGTTTAGACTACTTTTAAATTTTCTCTTTTACGTTTGGACAACTTTTCTATTTTCTGATTATCGTTTAGACTACTTTTCTATTTTCTCTTTTACGTTTGGACTACTTTTTTATTTTCTCTTTTACGTTTAGTCTATATTTCTATTTTCTCTTTTACGTTTAGACTACTTTTCTATTTTCTCTTTTACGTTTAGACTACCTTTCTATTTTCTCTTTTACGTTTAGTCTACTTTTCTATTTTCTCTTTTACGTTTAGACTACTTTTCTATTTTCTATTTTACGTTTAGTCTACTTTTCTATTTTCTCTTTTACGTTTAGTCTTCTTTTCTATTTTCTCTTTTACGTTTAGACTACTTTTCTAGTTTCTCTTTTACGTTTGGTCTACTTTTCTATTTTCTCTTTTACGTTTAGACCACTTTTCTTTTTTCTCTTTTACGTATGGACTACTTTTCTATTTTCTATTTTACATTTAGTCTACTTTTCTATTTTCTCTCTTACGTTTAGACTACTCGTACGTACGTGTAAATTAATTGTTATCTTTTACACCGCACTTTTATTACCCTTCTCTCTGTTTGAAATAAGTTTCAACTTAATTTAATTAAATTAATTGCATATCTATATTTATAAAACTTGTATTGAGACGAGAGTTAACTCCCTTTTAAGACAATAGTAGCCAACGCTGGAGGGGCTACAATCGCGTAATGTCGGGGCCTCTGGTAATCGTAAATAAAAGACAAGATAGTTCCAGCCTTCGGCTTTTAGCGAGTAAGACGTATATCTGTTCACCCTCTGAGTAAAAGACATCCACGTGCGAATATGCACGTTTTCATTTGCTAGTTTCAGAGAACAATACGCATGTTTTATATTCTGTGTGGGCAAAGGTATTTCTAACTTTACATTCGTATTTCTATATTACATACTTTGTTCTTTTTTACATGTATTTAAATGTCGTATTTAACACTCCTTTGATATCCGGTCTGCGTCTTTAAGACTGTTCCTTTAAGTTTGCTTTCGTAGCACAAACCTGAGACAGCAAAAGAGTAACCACACGTGTGCAACTAAAAATATATAACCATAAATATACATTTTCATTGATAAATATTCCGCTAGGGGAACACATCTATTTGCTAGTATAAATAATCTTCTCAAATAAATTTTTGGTCTAATTTCGTATTGACGGGTTTATTGCTAAGCGTGTAATTCTCATTGTACTCTTCTTATTCATTCTCTTTTGAGTAAGTTTTAATTGCCTGCCGTCAATAACGGAATTATTCGCAGACATTTAATATAACTGACTTCTTTATATTCTTATGAATGCGAACAGGAAATGAGTTTTAGTGTGTATATAAGACTTTTAATCACATCTGTCTTTCATCAGTGTAGACATTCTTTGTCTTTGGTCAGAAGAAACCTGAAAGAGTGTACAAAGGTTGTGAGTCACTATGTTGCTGCCTCGCTAGGGTATTACGACCGTATCACGGTGAAACCGCGATTATCGTCGGATTGCCGAACCTGAGCAACGTCGACGCCGAGCAGTTCTTCGATGGTTGACCATTTACAAAGACCAGGTGCTATAAATTTGGAAATTGAAATTGCTGTAAAAAAGGAACATTGTCTAATACGTGATTAACATAATAAAAATTGAATCAGCTGTGCCGGGTTCGAATGCTTCCATGTCTATTGTGGCAAGTTTCCTACTAATAACATTGAGAAAGATATGAACTCACAATTAACTATACATGCGTTAAAGAAATCGTATTGTGTTACTGTCCTATTTCTTTTTACTAATCAGTCAACATTTAGCAAGGCCAAAAGTAAATTGAGAATCAGAGTTAATAAGATGGATAAATTGTCAGTGAAGAATATTATAAGAGGATTGTAAATGATTAACGGGACTGTTTATAACAAGTGTTTGTTGAAGTTGGATTTGAAGATATTAATTTTCTAGTGAACAGGGAAGCAGTTCCGTGGTAATGTGTTCCACAGCCGGGAAGTTTTTGCAAAGAAACTCTATTAATGGGGCATTTCACGTGACGCTAAGTATACGGAGGACGAACGGAAGTTCTTTTCAGTTGTTGTAGATAGACGGGTTCTTGTTGTAAATGTGTTGTATGGAAGAACCAGAGATTAAGTCTCAGCCAAGCGCCTTCCATGGAAATAACGATACACTAGAGGAAAGCTACCGACGTAGAGACCAGAGGAGATATTCACTAAATTTTCTTATGCATTTTTTGTTATAGAAGTCGCTCTAGACAAAGCATGAAGCCACTTGATGTAAGAAACTAACAGAAACGAAATATGATTATCGCAAAGACAGGAGGTACCTATTGGCTTTAGTCTTTGAAAGAGCAAGTCTATAGGTAGGACGGAAACAGTCAGCAGGAAGAGAGTTCCACAAGCCTAAAGTTCTTGGAAATAAGCTGCTGGTATAGAGAGTTGCATTACTATGAGGTATCAAAACAGCGAATCGATGGAGACCACTAGACAAACGAGTCAAACGAGCTGGAACAAAAAAAGCATGTAATATATCACACAAGTATGAAAAACACACACCATCACGCCATAATAGTATTTATAGAATAGAGTGAGACTAGCAACATCACGTCTTTGAGAGAGAGGTACAGGAAAGAAGAAAAGGTGTGGCTAATCAAATTCCAGATACGTTTCTGCACCTTATCAAGAAACCTCAAATAGGACAGTAATTCACCAGTCCAAACATTATGGAAGGCGCTTGGCTGAGACTTGTGTGACGGATACCCATTATCAACTTGTAATAGTGATTTATATTACCGAATCGCCGTTCCTTAAAACGAGATATTACTAACGTGTTGCCTGTGAAGAGATCTCATCAGAGATGCACCTTGGAGTGTTTTCTTCTTGCAGAGGTGGTAACTTAATATGTCAAATCAGACATAGGAATATTTGTCCCCGCGCCGAAATTCCCGATGGTTCACTTCGATGTGTGCAGCTGCTATTGCACATATCAAGCAGTCCATGCTCATTTATAATCAAGACTTGTATTGTTTAGTAATGAGTCACAACTTATCGAGGCCACATATATAATCAGGAAGGTTCGGCTTTTCCAGTGAGTCAATAAGTTTCGACTATTGTAAGAAATGTTTAATTATACACATGGGTCCGGGATGTTAAATCATTGCAAAGTGTATTTGTTTATTTTTTTTCACAGTTTCTTTTGTCATCAAATAAAAGATAAAGTTGAAAGATAGAAAATCTATGCGATAATCTGTACAACGGAAAGGCGCCTTTCCTGATTTATTCTGATTATAACTTACTTAGTTGTCATCTTTTGTTCCTTGTTTATAACTTACTTAATTGTCATCTTTTCCCCTTGTTTGCATAACAAAACGTACAAAAGATTACAAATAAATTGTTTGTATGGTAATTGCCACTTCGTTACAGAAAAAGGCCAACTCTACAAGGTTTTAATGTTCGGCTGTAGGCACGCAAATGCCTCAGCAGCTACGACTTATTTTTACATGACAGACGGGGCCATTAGCTTCTGTTTGTCCATGGATACATTGCACTCCTGTTTTACATTCGTGTAATTGGTTCCTGCCATGGGATCTCATGTGGTTCAGTAAACCAGCCCTGTACAGACAGGATCAGCCACATGAACTTAAAATGTGTCTGAGGCGTTTTACACTAGCCGCTACCGCGAATCACGTTTCGAGATGGAGTACATTATTCATTTTGCCTCAGATCTTCCGACGCTGTGATAGATTTGCTTGCGTCAACGGATCGATCTAGAGACATCCTCGACAAGTCCTTCACATTTCAGATTGGTTGTGACTACATCCTTAAAACGTCGTTTTGGTTTTTGTCTCAGACATTTGTCATGCTGTAGTTCTCCACTTAAGAGTTTTTAGGGAGCCTGTAATCTTTTATCCTCACCAGGTGCACTACGTATAACACGTGTCACTATGCTCGGCACACAAGGTTGCTGTAGTACAGTGATTTTTGGTGTAAACGATTGCCAGTTAACTATTAGAGTTCTCTTAAGACACGTTTTGGTTCAATCTCTCCAGGGACTTTATGTGTTGGCTGTATGTTGTCCGGAGTACAGGAGGATAGAGAAGATGTACACGACACTTTGTTTTAATTGTAATGGCTCTGTCATACTACACGCTCTTTTCTAAGCTTATCGACGGCTTTTCTAACCTTCTATATCCTTATCAGTATTTCGGAATTAAAAGATGCCTTTCGCGAGATCATGCTGCCGAATATAAAAAGAGTCAGCTACACCTTGACGTATTTGTTGAGTTTTATATACTGGAACCCTTATTGAGGAGTGAACATTACCTTAGTCTTCTCCAGATTGACGGCGATTCCAAAAGTTGTGCATGCTCAAGAGAAAAAAACCATTATCACCTGCATATCGTCCTAAGTGTCAGTCACAATGTCCGCATCATCAGCATAAAAGACCTACTACATGCACGAGAGTTTGGAAAGTATTGGACTTTGTATTAAATCGAAGATATTACCGGTGTTTTGTTTTAAAATCCTGCTGTAAATATTCACAGTGTTTTCCGGGTAGACTTACTAGTACAGCTTGTTTTTTTTTCTACCTGAAATGAGTTAATCTACGCGTCATTCTTATGATTCCTCCATCGTTAAAACAAAATATCTCAACTTTGGTTTTGTATGTCCTTGTCCCGAATTGGTCCCATGTACTATCAAACTGTAGATTTTTCAACACTCACATCACGCTCTCCTTCTACAAAGCCTAGTTTAATTGACAAGCCGAGGCAAGATAACTGATAGACGAGATATAACACAGGTTTTAAATCAGAAATACACTATCATAGATGAATGGTCTAACAAGATCTACGAATCCATCACGCCGAGTAAGGTAACCCCGTTCCTGGATACTATACAAAGTATTTTCACACGCCCACGAGCATGCTCTCCTACAGACACTGGTTTCAGTCACCAGCATAAGCAGGATAACTGAGAGACAATATATATAATATAATAATACGTGTTGTGGTTATGTTCTAATATTTATATCTATAAATAGATATCTTTTACTTATAAAAGTAAGGGAGGTAAATCAATTGATATTTAAGTAACATACGCTCAGCAGCAGCAGCTGACTAAAATGTTACTATTGTTTGTAACAAACGACAACTATTTTTAGGAGTGAATTATATTAGAAAAGTTGTAGGTAAGTAGTAAATTAATGAAAACGAATGCAATTCCGGATAAAGTATTTCTTAAGTAAATTGTAGCGAAATTCGTTATTATATTCTCAATAACATGGTACAACAATAATTAATAAAAATTGGCATGTCTGAAACGAAGTTAATTTTTTTTTGCTAATCTGCTGTTTGGGTCTGACTTTAAAAATCTAACAAGATAAATTTATATATATATATATATATATATATATATATCTTATATATAAAGTAAAGACGTTTTTTCCCCTGTACCTTCGCGTCGAATAGGAAAATAAACTCGAACTCAATAGGTTACTACAATCACTACAACATCAAGCTTATTCGCTCGAGCGTGTTCTTAGCAAACTCTACACTCTTACATCCACCTCGGGCAAATTATTACTTTCGTTCCTCACTCAGTCACTCTCCCCAAACCAGACACCATACACGTAGTAGCAAGAACATTTCTCTCTAACATTTTACTACTCCCACGCTACCAGTCTACACCGGGGCCAAATACACAACGGATACTTTCACACAATTTACACCTTATTATTTACGTTAAATATGCCTTCACTTCACCACACAGAAGCATACGTTGCACAGCAAATATAACAGACGCTCCCTTCAATACATCTGCCTACGTCACTTCCGCCAAAACAGAATTACGGCTTCTACTCTAAGCCTCAACCACCAACTACAGATCACGAAACGCCTGCCAGATTCACTACCCTTAAACAATTATAGCGATTCCCCTTACCGATCAAACTTTTCTTCAGGTAATATACCGTTCCTGTTCTTATTTATATTTCCGTTATACATTCATCTACTTCACTTCTTAAAATTGATGCTACAATACTAACGTACTATGTTCAAACAAAAAACCGTTACAGAATAAGCGAATGACATTCCATTAATCTTCGTACGTAGTATTTACACGTTAGCGAATAACAGATTACATTAACCTGAACATAAGTTTACACGTATTTTTAACTTTCTTTCCTTATTTTACGTACCGACCACCGATTACATAATACAAAAATTTTAAAAAATCAACTCTAAAATATAAGATAAAAATTCACGTACCGAACACCGATTACATAAAACAAATATTTAAAAAACTTAAACTCTAAAATATACGATTAAAACAATTAAGTTTTCATTATGTTACGAAATATACAACTCAAGAATCAATATATACCAATAATTATACCTATCACTTAATTTAAAAACAAACATGTTACTTCTACACTATTTGAACCGAACTGGTTTTTTTTCAAATTGTAAATAAAATAACCATATACTTTTTACAAATGGGATTTCAGTTACCGACTATGAGAAGAAAACCAATTCAAAAGAACATATCCTTGACTTTTAAATAAGGATACTTCTGTATTTCAAACGTTGGACATGTATTCAATTTACACGGATTTTCTATTGTCGTCATCATTACACGTAACGGACATTACACGTGCCGCCCCAAAAAACTAAGCCGACGTAATCAAATACGAATTTGTAAACGTCGCTACTTAAATATGATATACTTCTACAAAAAACAAACTGAATAATTCCGATATTTCATTTTATAATAATTTTTAAAATAAAATCAACTCTAACAGTTAATATAAACATTTACGTTTTACTTATTTACATGAAGTTAAAACAACTGTTACTTATACAGATTTTGAACTTTCTTATAATCGTTTTAAACGATCACTATTGATAATTTTGATAGAATTCGAATTCTTACAATAAAAAAAAACACTAACTACTCATTTAATTGATAATTTTTCACTTCAGAAATTACTGTTGCCTACTTTCAGAAACTTTTCTATTCATACAATAAGAAAAATCAATGACTTTACATTCAGTCTGGCACTTCCGGTTGACTCGGTGGAATGAATGGAACTCTTCAATTATTAAGTCCAAGTGACGTTTGAAATGCAGAACTACCCTTATTTATTACAGTAAAATATCAGAATTTTTTAAGGTTTTTGTATTGTTTCTTTTCTTATTTTTTGAGTTTAAAGTTTTATTTTTTTCCTTTTTTATAATATAAAATATCAGAATTTTGCATAATTATTTGTAAACTTCTAATTGCGTATAAAGAGTATATCAGGTGCCACGTTATTATGTAATAGCTGTCCTTTACGTAAAATAATGGCAAACATGAAAAATCCGTGTAAATGGAAGAAATGTTCCCCCACCCACACCCACCTAAATATATAAGACAGCGACTACATAATAACGTGCCACCCATTATAAATAATATTACAATATTTTTAAGTATAAAATTTAGTATAAAAACTCATCCGACATAATCAAATATGAATTCGTAAACGTCGATAATTAAATATGATATACATCTTCTTAAGGCATTACAACTTTACACGATAAAAAAAAAATTTGACACATTCGGATATTTTCCATTATAATAAATTTTTAAAAATTAAACATTAAACTCACAAAAAAAAAAATAAAACAACTGCTGAAATTTTTTAATAAACACTTACTCACTCTGTGATAAGGGGGCCTTTGAAAATTAAAGAGGCCTACAAAGCCACATTAAAATCAACCCCCCCCCCAAAGAAAACTGCTGCCCTTATATTAAATACATTTTCTTCTCACCACTCGACGACAACAATATTTCTTTTTCACACTTACTACAATAACTTCCAGTAGTATTTACTGACCAACATATCAGATTTGTTTGCCTTTCAAGCTCCATACGCAAATAGAATTTACGTGACTTAAATAGTAATTAATGCCCCCCTCCATTTGCCCAATTGATACACATCAGAAACATATTATATACACTAACATTTGAAGCCATGCAGCTACATACATCAATTAGTACGGTTCCTCAAGCAAATTTCTGGTGGCATGAAGGCCGCAATTATGATGTTGCGCGTAATTATCACCTACGCCGAGACATTCAAATAGGCACAATGAACAACGGAAAAACGTGTACGAAATGTAACGCTAAAAAATGGATTAGGGAGTCACCAGGTATGTGCTGTTCTGGGGCCAAAGTTATTATTCAAGATTTAGGTATATCCCCGGAACCATTAAAATCCCTTATTTATAACACTTCACATTATTCAATACATTTCCTGAACAAAATTCGGAGTTATAACCAGTGCTTCAGTATGACAAGCTTTGGCGCTGAACAAATACGTGAAAAGGGCTATATGCCTACATTTAAAGTTTGTGGCCAGATTTGACATAGAGTGGGTTCCTTGCTTCCCATCAAAGGGGAATTTCCACAGTTTCTACAAATATATTTTCTGGGTGATGAACAGCAAGAAGCGCCGATTAGATATAACTCTTTCTCAAACATTAAATTAAATATTGTTCTTGCATTGCAAAGCATGCTTCACAGAGAAAATTTATATATCCAACAATTTAAGATAGCGATGGAGCATAATGTAGGTGATGACTTGAAAGTGGTTATACATGCTGACAAAACTCCTACAGGAGAACATGAACGACGTTTCAATGCTCCCGAGGCACGTGAAGTTGCTGTTGTAATAGTGGGTCAGGAGTTTCATCATCGGGACATCACTGACAAACACTGACAAAATTGGGTCTTACCTCACCTAATCGATCTAATACACATCCGGTCATTACTGCATGGACACGTGAAATTAGTTATCAACCTCATGAGCAAGCATCAATTGTTCGAGATGGTATCGCACAACTAAATAATGAGCAAATTCATGTTTTTCGTACTATAGTTAATACTGTAGAAGATCAGCAAGGTGGCCTGATATTCCTTGATGCACCCGGAGGTACAGGAAAGACATTTGTTACCAAATTAATTCTTGCTAAAGTTAGGTCAGAAGGCAAAATAGCTGTGGCAGTGGCATCATCGGGCATTGCAGCCACTCTTCTTCCTGGTGGTAGGACAGCTCACTCCACATTTAAGTTGCCATTATCCTTAAAAGATGCTGATCCAATTTGTCAAATAGAAAGAGGATCAGATTCAGCCAAAGTTTTACAGAACTGTTCCTTGATCGTATGGGACGAATGTACAATGGCACATAAACAAGCGTTCGAGGCTCTAGATAAAACATTGCGTGATCTCAAGAGACGTGATATTGTTATGGGTGGCATAACACTTTTATTATCAGGTGACTTCCGACAAACGCTTCCTATTGTTCCACGTGGAAGTCCCGCTGACGAACTTAATGCTTGCATTAAATTGTCATATTTGTGGAAGTACATTAAGACTGTAACGTTATTTACAAACATGCGTGTACATCTCAATAGTGACCCAATGGCTGGTGAGTTTGCCTCCCTACTCCTAAAAATAGGTGATGGCAAGCTTGCAACAACCAACAATGGCAAGATTGTTATTACTCCAGGTATTGGCTCAATTGTTTCATCACTCACAGAACTTTGTAGCAAAGTTTATCCAAATATAGCCGAAAACTATGTGCATCCTGAATGGCTAACGGAGAGAGCAATTCTAGCTCCTAAAAATGACATGGTACATGTCATCAATCAACAACTGCTTGATGAAATTCCAGGTGATGAACAAACTTTCACTTCTGTGGATTCTACTCTTGATGACGACCAGGCTGTACAATACCCTACAGAATTTTTAAATTCATTAGAATTGCCTGGTATGCAAACACACACGTTAAAGCTGAAAGCTGGATGCCCAATTATGTTACTCCGGAATCTTGATGCTCCAAGGCTATGTAATGGAACGAGACTGTGTGTTAAACGCATGCAACCTCATGTGATAGAAGCCGTAATACTAACTGGTGTGGCAAGGGGCAAACTGACCTTCTTTCCCAGAATACCCATTATTCCGTCGGATTCTGCAATAGAATTTAAAAGGCTTCAGTTCCCAGTTAAATTGTGTTTTGCCATGACAATTAACAAGTCCCAAGGACAATCATTGAGTGGTTGGTCTAAACTTGACTTCACCTTGCTTTAGCCATGGGCAGTTTTATGTAGGATGTTCAGGGGTAGGCTCTCCACAATGTCTATACATATAAGCACCAGAAGGTAAAACATCAATCCTATTTTAATTACTTAAATTACTTCCAGTGAAATGATTTATTTTCTGAATCTATTTATTTAACTTATAAATTAAAATCAGGCTGTTATATTTCCCCGGGCAACGCCGGGACACGGGTCCTGCTAGTATATATATATTACTATTCATGTATTCACACATATATATATATATATATATATATATATATATATATATATATATATATATATATATATATATATATATATATATATATATATACATAAGTCAGGTTCATATTATATTCCAATAACCATGTTTTTATTTTATTATTTTTATTCATATTTTTTCACATTTCCAAAAAACATAACATTTCTGTGAGATATATTTTTACGGTTCGTTTCATTTGTCTTGTGCCAAACAACATAGGGCACTGATAGTATATGCTAATACATATATTGTCATTAATAATTACATATATATATATATATATATATATATATATATATATATATATATATATATATATATATATATGGATAGAAAGATAGAGATAGATATAATTAAACTGAAAGAGATCGAAAGATGATAACCTAGATAGATCGATATGTACAGACTAATAGGTATATAGTTATGGCAGCTATCCAACCTGAAAGAGCCTTTATTTTTGTCTATTTGTTGTTATTGGCTGCAAATGTTGACAATAATTCGGCCATTTCCCGGGTCTTACTGTGCATCTAATGGACCACACACTGAGATCTGTGTGGCCCTTGACATTCGGAAATGCAATAGAAAATCAAAAGGCCAAAGTTAAATGCAGTAGAAAAAAAAGCAAAGAAAAGATATATTTCTTTCAAAAGTATTAGCGACCATTTTCTGATTCGAAGTACCACATGTAACAACTCATATTCAAGATGTTTGCTCTTTTTCGTTCTAGAATATTACAAACCAATGAATTATTTACACAATGAGTTCAAAGCTACACAGTATATTGTGGAACCAACATTTTAATGTACAGAATGCTCTGAAAGTCTTGTTACCTTATCAAAAAGTTACTACAATAGAGGAACGAGTAATACAGCAATAAAAACACAGTATCTTCGATTCACTGTTTATAGTCTTTCCTCTTCTTTATTTTGATTTCTACAATATATTCTGGTCGATATAGAGTAGGTCACGCGTCATGTTTTCCCCAGTATCGTTTTATTCATTGGTGAGATATGCGCTTTAATTAAGGGGCTGGTAAATCCATTTACTGTGCGGTAAAAGAGTTAAACAATAGTCATTGTACAGGTTATCGGTCTGTAGTTACTTGAAGTCGTTCCATACTCGCTGCCCTTTTTTATTTGACGTGGTTATATCTTTACGAGTACGTGTATATATTTTTAATTTTTTTTTGCTAATATTTCATGTCGAGTCGAAATTTTCTGTTCACAATTTTTCTAATACCATCTCAAGAATGTATATGTTAATTGCTTATTCTACTTTAATTTCCTAAAGTTATTCCTTTATGTTTTTAAACCATTTCGCCTTGCTGTTGTGTTCTTGTTGTTTCTCTCGTATATTGCCCTAGAAGTGTATAGTTTCTGTCAGGTTTTGTTTCTCTGTATTTAGTTTTCTCCATTTATATTTTGTTGCATAAGCTTTTATTATTCTTTTGGTTTATACTGCTGTTTCTTGGGCGGCCTCTATTCTTCTTACAGGCTTTGTCGTAGTGTCTATTGTTCTCTGATATTTTATTCCACTTTAACGGCTCTCTCATCCCTTATTTTGATAAATGTGTTGGAGGATTATATATTTTTTTTCAGTTTCTACATTTACCCTAATCTGGTATTAGTTCCGCTTATCCTCGTCCATAGTTTCACTCATGCGTGTAATTTCTATTATTTTTCCTCAATCAGTTGTTTAAATGATTACTATAATAACTTGTTGTAGTAGTAATAGTAGTAGTAGAAAAAGTAGAAGAAGTAGTATTAGTGTTCTTCAGTTTCGGGCAGTAGGTAGCAACCCGAAATAAAAATAAATTCCTCTTTCTCTCCTTCTTCTTCCCTTTCGTTCTCTCTCTTCTTCCTTCTATCACTTTAGACGACGGCACTACGTGTTTCTCAGGCAACTGCCCCGCCGCTCTTACCCAAACATTGATTGCTCTCATAGTGCAGCCTCCTTCCCATAAAAACGCATTGCTCCTTCTCTTTCTTTTCTTTCGTTGTGCCCGGCTCCCCACACGAGGTAAGTTGTACGTTTGTCGTCGTCTCATTCAAATATACAACAATTAGTAGTTGTAGTAGTACTGGTAGTAGTAGTAGTAGTAGTAGTAGTAGTAGTAGTAGTAGTAGTAGTAGTAGTAGAGGTAGCAGTATTTTGTTATAATGATAATCTTCCAAAAATATGTCTAGAGCTTAGTTTTCTTTTGTCTTTTGATTTGCTTTGTTTATTTTTTTATTATTTTTATTCTTTGTTTAGAATTTTTCTTTTACTGATGTTTTTAATAATTAATGAAATGCCAATTTACAAGATGGGATCGGTGAATTTGATTGGCTGAAATGCAGCTTCGTCTCGTCGTCTCCTCACGCGGGATTACATTTTTTAACTGCAAAAAAACGACGTCCGCTTTCTCATTATATTTCCTATTAGTACTATTACAAGAACAACTAGTTGTATTAGTAGTAGCATTTTGATGTTTGTCTCTTATAAAATATCCGACATCCTAATGGTTTTTCATGCTGAATTCTATCAAACATTTTTGGATGTTTTGTGGCTATCAAAGTGTAGTATCTGTTCCGATGGATACTGCACCCCATACTGGTATTGTCTTGGCCTTCGGGGCTTGATTTACGCCGGTATATGGGTCTGTCCTGTGCAGTTCTAGAAGGTCCACCCTCCCAGGCTTCGCCTCCCCTCATTGTGGAGGAGTAAGTTTATTGCTTACTGCCTGATGCGCCCCTACCGGGGAATGCCGACGGGGCTGCCAAGGCAAATTTTAACCCCCACTTTCCCGACCCGACCTTGGGTCACATCTTACTTGTGGGAGTAAGATTAAAACTGGCCTTGTGCCTAACTCCTGGAGAGGAGTAAATCAATACTCTTAATATTTATTTTTATTAATATATTAATAGTATTATCATCAGTAGTAGTAGTAGTAGTAGTAGTAGTAGTAGTAGTATCCCAAGATTTGGTGAAACGCACAGGTTTGGAGCCTATAATTATCTATTATTATGTTTAGTAGCTATAGCAATAATTTTGTGGTTTCATATGTTCCTTTGTGATAACATCCACAAAATAAGTTCATACCGGCTCTTCTTCAGCACATGTCCATTGTAATGCAGAGGGGTAGAAAATGTTTAACTAGACCTTTTCTCTCGCCTTAGTTCCCATAAACGACTGATAAGCGCCAATTCGAATTAGTGAAACCGTAATTGTTGGATTCACCCATGCGCAATTACCGATAACGAACAACGAACTTTGCCGATAACGAATCATAATATCAAAGACAAATAGAAAGTAAACAAAAAGTAATTTCCTAATTTATTATCGACAAATTGAAAGCGCATTCCGTAGTTTAAATTGAGATAAAGAAGATACAAGAACGTGTTTCTATTCTTAATAAATGCAATTCCGGCACCATAAAAGTACGCAAATACCTAATCTATATTTAGCGTTTCAGAAACTATGTTAATCCATACTACAAAAAACGATTAGAAAAATAATTCTAAAATGTTTTATTCTTTTAAAAAATGCCAATCATTCGTATAACTTGCCCACAAGTTTATCTTAAGCTGTAGGTGCTTTATATACACATTATAATGTTCTTATTATTACAATTGATTTCCCAAAAGTAACTGTTGTAGACATGATGAAAGTGCAACTGAGATGTTAGGGTTAAGGTATGGGTAAGTGTTAGAGATGATGAAAGTGCAACTGGGGTGTTAGGGTCAGGGTTAGGGTTAGGGTTAGATATGGTGAAAATGCAACTGGGATGTTTGGATTAGGGTTAGGGTTAGGGTTAGGGTTAGACATGATGAAAGTACAACTGGGATGTTAGGTATAGGGTTAGGATTAGACATGGTGAAAGTGCAACTGGGATGTTTGGGTTAGGGTTAGGGTTAGGGTTAGACATGATGAAAGTTCAACTGTGATGTTAGGGTATGGTTTAGACATGAGGAAAGTGCAACGGGGATGTTACGGTTAAGGTTAGACATGATGAAAGTGTAACTGAGATGTTAGGGTAAGGGTTAGTGTTAGACATGATGAAAGTGCAACTGGAATGTTAGGGTTAGGGTTAGCGTTAGGGTTAGACATGGTGAAAGTGCAACGGGGATGTTAGGGTTAGGGTTAGGCTTAGGGTTAGACATGGTGAAAGTGCAACTGGGATGTTAGGGTTAGGATTGGGGTAAGGGTTAGACATGATGAAAGTGCAACTAGGATGTTAGGGTTAGGGTTAGGGTTAGACATAATGAAAGTGCAACTGGGATGTTAGGGTTAGGGTTAGACATGATGAAAGTGCAACTGGGATGTCGATTCATACAGTTCAACCAATTCAATCCTTGCACTATCACGTAGAACAAGATAAATCGCCATTTTCAAACACAAAGCTAATCAACACAATATTGCTAAAGACAATTTATTCATGTCATCGAAATCAAACCCGAAGAAGGCATTTTTGATTGGCTTGGTCTGCATTAGTCTGTGTATGTGTATGTGTGTGTATGTGTGCGTATGTGTGTGTATGTGTGTGTATGTGTGCATTTAAAACCTAGTAAATATGGTGAGTTATGCAGAAACTTTGAGACTTTATTACATTTTTGTGCTTTATGCCATATTTGTTGCAATTCAAATAACTATTTTTGAATCATAGAAGTGTTTATAGTAGTAGTAGTTGTAGTAGTAGTAGTAGTTTTATATTATCCTCTCTCTATCACACACGCGGCGTGTCAAGTTCTTGTCGTACTACAATGAGTTCAATTCTGACCTTTACCTTTACGTCGTAGTAGTAGTAGTCGTTGTAGTCGTAGTATCAGTGGTAGTAGTGGTGGTATAGTAAGAATTTTGAACATCAAAACAAGCATAAAATCACAAACTTTCTTGATGTCAAATAGAAATGAGGCCTATAAGTGTTTATTAGAAATAACATTAGTCACAACTTTCTGCTCTCTAGTACAGGCCTAGTGTGTATTTTTATTATTATTTTCATCACTATTATTATTACTATTATTATTATTATTATTATTTCATAGTAGTCGGAACATTTAGATGTTTTCGTTTTCGTTTTTGAACATCAAGTCAATTCCCTTGACTTTAGACACTCAAGATGTGCCTTAACACTTTCGCCGTTCCTAACAGGCAAGCCTTTTGCAGAATTGAAAATGAAACTGTTCATGGTGGCTTTTCGTTATGGTTCTGACGTACAACGGGAATCACTTTTAGTTCTTTACATTTCCATAATCTAACTAATTCCCAATTTAGATCTTGATATTTGTTTATTTGTTCGTGTTCTTTCTCCTGTACTCTTGTATGAACTGGGCAGGCTATATCAATGATTAAGCAACTTATCCATGCAGCTGTTTCTCTTCCCACGCCTTTTCTTGTCTTTTTGTTTCCAGTTCCGCCGTATTGTGCATTTTGACAGTCTCTTGCTACGGTGATCACTCTTTTCGTGTTCTGGGTTATGTTTTCTCCAAGTTTTGTCTGTGTATTCCACACAGTCTTCTATACTTACTAGCCCCCTTCGCCCTTCCTTCCTTTTCACATAGATTCGGTCAGTATCATCTTTCGAGTGTAGTACATTGTGCATGGTCATTAGTTTCCTCGTTTTCCGGTTAAGAAAAAGTTATTCTTTGGTCAAGCCTAGGAATGGTCTATTAGTGATACTGCCTAGGTGTTGATTCCTTTAACTAGATTTCTATTATATAGTTATGTTTACCAAGTTCTTCTCATGTATTCTGTTACAATTCTTCTTTCGTTTCTGTAGATTTTATGATGCTTACTTCCAGAACTTCCAGATATGTGTAGGTACCATGTTAACCAAGCTCCCTCACCTCTTCTTGGTTGGGCAGTTCCGTGCATTCCTCTGTCTCCAGTTTTCCTCTATTCATCTCGAGCAGTGCACACTTTTCACTTCCGAATTTTATTTGAATGTCCTGGCTAATAATATTCTGGTTCTTTTTATCAGCTTTTCGAGTTCCTTTTTTGTTTTATTTTTTTTGCAAATAGCTTTATATCGTCCATATACATGAGGTGGTTTATTCTTTGTTCTGTGTCTGTAAACTTGTATCCGGCGTCACATTTCTTAAGTATGTAGTTTAGTGGCATCATGAAATGTACTTTGTAAATTCCCAGAGACAAGCCACCAAGACCGGAAAAGCTTTCAGCGAAGACCAAGAGAGAAATGAAGACAGATGAAAAGAGGAGGTACGAGTATTCAAAACATTGAATATTCTTATGCAAGATCATACGTCGCTGAATGAATGAAGAAATAAGGTCTTATAATGAGGGGGAACAGCTGAAAACTATGTGAGAGAACAAAGGTCTTCAAGCTATTAAGAAGAAACAATGTCTCGGGAAAAACATCATCACATTTAAGGACAACGATGGTACTCTTACCACTGACTTAAACCGGTTAATCAGAAGATGTGAAGAGTTCTACACTCAGCTCTACAAAACCAGGAGACCCCAAGACCAACCCTTTAAATACCGTCAGAGGGCTGCTACGCTACCCCTCCAATATTAAAGTCCGAAGTGATGTATGCAATCAAACGACTAAAGATAGATAAATCTCCAGGTGAAGATGACATTACGGCAGGCATTCTCTAAGATAGAAGTGAACCAATCGCATAGTTTCTCACCAACCTATACAACAAATGTCGTAATAAAGGCACAATGCCTACCAGCTGGAAGAATGCGTCAGTTACCATCCTCCACAAGAAAGGAGACTTGAAAGATATTAAAAACTACAGGCTAATAAGCCTACTTTCAGTTGTTTACAAGGTCTCTTCCCAAATTCTTCTCAAAAAGAATCCAAAATACACTTGACAGAAACCTACCCAGAAAACAAGCTGGTCTCCGACTAGGATTTTCCACCATGGACCACATTCAAATTGTAATCCAGCTCCAATAAAAAAGCTAACGAGGAGGGTATACGACATTGTTTCGCATTTGTCGATTATGAAAAAGCATTTGACTCCATCGAATTCACCCCTATGTTCACAGCTTTGAAAAATAAAGGAATTGGCAGTGCTTACATCAACATGTATCAGGATCTTTACGACGGAGCGATAGAAACTTTAAAAATCCAACAGGATAGCAAATAGATCAATATAGAAAGAGATGCCAGACAAAGTCAAAAAAGTTTAACCTAACCTCTTTACATCTCGCCTGCACAATTCGGTGATCAATAAAATTGACTTGGAAGGCAATGGTATCAATATAAACGGAGAATACCTTGCTAATCCAGAATGTGCCGACGATATCATTGTCACAAGCACACACCTTAAGAATTAGAAGGGATTCGTAACGACATTCACAATGCTAGCCATATAGTTGGTCTTAAAATGCACACTGGACAAACCATAATCATATTCAACAAATATGCCACAAGAGCCCCAGTAATAGTGAAAATGGTGCGAAGTGACGTTGATATCATGTCTGACATCAAACAGCGAATTATGCTTAGATGGAAAGTCTTTTCTATAGTATACAATATTACAAAGACTTCACGATGAACATTAAACAAAAAGTATTCAATGTATACATCATGCCTGTTATGACATATGGTAGTGAAACATGGTCACTTAATAATGCAGCGATGGACAAGCTTAGAGTGGCACAGTACAAAATAGATCGCATTATGCTCGGCATCAATTTACATAATAGAAAAAAGAAACAGCTGGATTAGACAGCAAACTGGAGCAAACGACATCATCATCAATACGGATGACAAAACATAGATGGGCAGGTCACCTTTCGAGATGAACAGACAACAGGTCGACACATAGAGAGACAGAATGGACCCCGAGGCAATGGAAAAGACCTGGAGGAATCTCAAAAGTCCGGTGGAGAGACGACCTCGATAGTCAACTAGAGCCTAAATTGTAAACCAAGCACAAAGATTAAACATTGCGGCGATGGGGTAGGAGCAGGAGCTTGGTGGATAGTGAGAGAATTATTAGATTAGCGATTCTATTTTTGACTTTGTCTAAGAAGGAGAGACTAGTAGATGGTGCACCAGCCCAAATGTGACAACAATACTCCATGCATGGTCGGATGGTGGCTTTGTAGAGATATAGGATAATGTTAGGTGTGAGAAGTTTTCTAGCACGATAGAGGGAGCCCATTTTCTTTGCAGCAGCCTTGGCAATATCTTCTATGTATTTATTCCAATTCATGTTACCTGTGAAGGTAACGCCAAGGAGTTTGAACGTTGGATACTTTAGGTAGGATGTTGTTCGGCATGGCAATCGGTAGTTGAAGATGTTTTTTGTAGTTGTTGAAGGAGAGGATCTTCGTCTTAGCAGCATTAAATGTTACCATCTATTTATGACCCCATTTATGACCCCATTCCACTACAGACTGGAGGTCATTTTTTAAGGATTCAACCATTGCTTCGGATATCTTTTTTACCCACATGACAAGAGTAGAGCGTGGTGTTGTCAAGAAATATACCCATCTCAAACACAATGTCATCAGGGAGGTCGTTTATGAAAATCAGGGAAATAAAGGTCAGTATCGATCCCTGGGGTACACCTGCATTAATGTTATGTTGTTTGAATAGACAGCCATCGATGACAACTTGGATCTTTCTGCTGCATAGGAAGAATCTAATTATATTATATATGCGTCCAGTAATACCATATGAATTAATGTTCATGAGAAGACCTTTATACAAAACATTGTCATGATATTCGGAGTAGACTGTGCTTGCCTAAATCCATACTAATGGTCAGAAAGAAGCTTAGTATTAACGAGGTGACGGACTATCGCTAGATGGATGAAGGGTGTAAACAAGTTTCGCGAAGAGCGAGAGTACACTAATGGGCGAGAATTATGAGGGTCAGTTCTTTTTCAAGAATTCTTGAAGACTGGTACCACAAAGGCAATTTTCCAGCTATCAGGAAGGCAAGAATTTGGTAAGGTATCTGTAGTTAAGTTTGGAAATGACAGGGGTCAGTTCAGCAGAGCATTTTTTTTTTACTAATACTGGTATAAGATCAGGTATACATGCTTTTGAGGTGTCAAGGTGTATTATGATGTCACGTACATGAGATGGGGTGATGGTCAGATGGTCATGGTTTCTTTTTATTTTAGCAGTATGTGATGTTTTGAGTATTTTTCTGTTTTTCTTTTGTCTATGTTCGTTGTCATGCCATAAGGGTGCTGGGGATAAACGCTTTACCGGCGGTTATACGCCTGATGGTATAAGAACACGAATTTTAAGATAACTCTCAAGGATACTGTCTTATCATAAATCATGCGGTAGATTCTCGTGGGGCCTCTTCATGCAATCTTAATAGACACTGTTGAGGCTTTTATTTCTTCACTGGTTTACTCATTTTCTGGGTTTTGCTTTCAACTCCTTTCTGCTTCAATCATAAAAAGTTCGAAAACAAAATATCACACTGACGATCTAATAAACCCGTATCCTCGAGTGTCTGTTTGCCTTTATAAGTGATGACACATTAATAAATAACTAATATATATTTACTTTACTTAATCATGATTTTATAGCCTGTATTTTTAGTTATTATTCTAATGATTATATATGGAGACCCGGTAGCATCAAACAAAACACAACGATAGAGACAAGGACGTGCTCGAGAAACTGTTTCTTTATTCTTCACCACTAGCTGGTGTACGTTGGGTATACACATAGATATAATTAAATATTTCCTTGTTAGCAAAAGTTCTTTGGCATTATTGTTCTTTCCCTTGTCTTACGAAGAAATCTCTTTTTTTTTTACCTTGGCGGCGATTGCTTTTCGACTCTACCCAACGTAGGTTATTTTTACGAAAACCAGGCAGGGTGATTTACCTTGCAACCTAGAGGAAAACACGACAATATGTTCTGTAACAGTCTGCTCCCGGAATCTAGGGAAGGCTTGTGATCCCCACGCCAGTTATTTACGGCAGTTCGGCCATGGTGGGAGTACCTCTCTTCGGGGCTAACCCACGATAAGTTTTTCTCTATATCCTCCCAACTCGATCTGCTACGTAAGCGATCCTTCTTCCTTCGTTTAAAACCGCCGTTTTTATTTCTGACTTTGCATTCCTCGTGCCTTCTTCTTCTGGCCCCGTGCATCTGACTCTTTTAAAGCTTACCGAGTCATTTTTTTACGACGTCTTACTCCGAAATGAATTCGTCGACTTCACACACCTGGGCTCGTTCAAAGGTCACCGATTCATTTCCGTTGTTCTTTTAGCCTAATTGACAATCTATTTAGGCTTCGCGCTTTTTTTCATTATTGCGGGGTCATGCCCTTGACGTTATTACTCAACATGTCTGCATCATTATTTTACAATCCCTTGCATTTTCATCAATAGCTTTTTATATTATTATTATTATTATTATTATTATTATTATTATTATTATTATTATTATTATTATTATTATTATTATTATTGGTTTGTTACAATTGCTAACCTTGTGTGAAAGATGTGTTCTATATTAGAAGATGGATATACGAATAACATCCTCAATTACTCAATGGCAACATCTTCCCCAAGTATGCCCTACATATGTGACATATTTTGTACAAGATTGGAAAATTACCCAATTCACAATGAAGATATACATTTTATAGTGCAATACTAGAATACTGTAACCTTCGAGGCACTAACACTTTACCAGACAACTTTATTAATGATACATACCACATAATGCTATTCTATCTCAATACACAATAATATCACATTCAGTAACCTACACTTCCTACAGGTCAAAGGCCATGAGAAGTAGAATGCATCGCAGATATCCCAACATTCAAACAAAAATGCATGCACATCATCTACTTTAAACAATTACATTATCACAGCATTAGACAACATTTTATATGGTAAAACTTTGAGGAGTCATTTAAGGATATTCCCAATTTTTTATCAATTACGAAATGAACATCATATTTACTACAGAATACAAAACCACTTGCATCCTATTTTTGTATACATCATCGATAGTCGCATGACCTTCTCTCTCTACACCAAATCCATCAACGGCGACTATTAAATGTCTATACCATACCATCCCATCAAAATAAATAAATCTATAACATATAGCCAATGCTGCTCATTATCATGATGTGATCAGACACCAGTAAGTATGATGCTCAGGTATGTCTCATATTTTCCGGAAAATCTCTACACAGATATTTTTCACAATTTAGTAAAGTATTAGAGAATTTAAACTGTCACGTTAATTCTGAGATAAGGTAGCCGAATTATATTCATCCTTTTGTATTGAAGATTCAGCAGATTATTCAAAAATAACAAAACTGCTCTATTGAATTATTTTTGTCCACAACTTATACGTAGACATTTAAGAAATTTAAGAAACTCACAAATCAAACCGTTGTAGCATATGCGAGGTGGAAAAAGTATATTTTGATCAATGGTAAAGAGAAAAAGGTTTAACAATGATTTTGAAAAATTCTGACAACTAATCTATATTAAGGATTTTGAGCGATGCTTAACTTACGACAAAAATATTGTTGAAGTAAATTAAACAGCAATCATATATATATACATATTAGCATATTATTTCAATATAATTTTTAGCTTAATTTTATTTTTATTTTTAACGTTATCTCCATTTACTTTCGATAACATATATAGCGTCTCTATTAGTAAAATTTGAATCCTTTCCATAACGGGCTACGTAATTCCACGCACGTGACAATTTAAACCTGCTAGTTTCCAATCTGTCCAACTGTTAACGTTATTCCCATTTAATTTCTTGCTTTTTCTATGTACAGCGTCGCTGTTGTTTTGATCTGAAACCTTTACGTAACTGACTATGTATTTTCCACGCACGTGACAATTTTAAATCTAAAAGTGTTCCATCTTTCCAACGGACAATATTTTGAAATTCCTGGCGGTTGTTCTCACTCATTAAGCTATACGACTCCGCTGACGAAGGTCCGATTTTCTCGGATCTGAAACCTTGGTCCGGATATTGTTGTAACTTTTTGTTTAATATTAATAAATATCATGCTCTTATTAATTATCTAGTTAATTTTACTTTTGCATTAATAATTGAGAAATACGGTATAATTAAGAAATACGGTATATATATATATATAAATATATATATATATATATATATATATATATATTTATTTATTTATTTGTATATATATATTTATTTATATATATATATATATATATATATATATATATATATATATATATATATATATATATATATATATATATATATACATACATATATAATTCCGATGAGTTTCTGTCCGCAATGGTTAATCCAGTGAATCTTCATTGTGTTTATATGAAAGTACTCAATAATAAATAGAGCTGTATATTTATTTAATCTGTTTTTTTATGCAAATATTTTGGCTACACATTAACAGACATGTTTCAGTTCTAGCTGAGGGTCGGCTGAACCTCGCCACGCCATGTTCTACGTATGAAGGCGGGGATGAAAATTAAAGAACATTCGTTCCACGAACGTGACTTGTCGAGGGACAGTGTACTCTAGGTTAGGACTGAACCATCTCTGAAAATGTGTAGCACAAAATATTTTCATGAATAGAAAGATCCATACCAAATAATATATGTATATACAAAGCGAGATAGAGAGTGAAAGAAAAAGAGAAAGAGATAGATAGATAGATCGATAGATAGATATATAGATAGATAGATAGATAGATAGATAGATAGATAGATAGATAGATAGATACGTGTTTGTGTGGGGTAGTATTTTAGAGCATTTTTTTATGTTCGTTGTAAGGTAACAATTGTAAATCAGTGAAATGTTTTCAATTATTTAATCGACCTTTTTGCGCCGCACTTGAAAAAGTTTCTTAACCTTAATAACAATCAAATGAAAACGCCATCTTTTTTGTACACTTCTTGTTTTGTTAGTTCGTTTTTTTTTGTTTTTTTTTGTATATTTGTTATTCTGTGTTTGTAAAACATAATAATGCATTTTGTTTTGTTTCACAAGTTTTCGAAATAAAAGACAACATCGTTCTGAATTCCGGCAAACTGTTTAGATAAGTAGCGATGGAAATATCGTCGGTAAAAAGTGTTATTGAAAAAAGATATGTTTGATGGGCGGGAAACAATGTTTTCGGTGAGAAAAGTTCGATCAGAAAAAAGAACTTTTTGACTCGTTTCAGATGCGTCTTCGCAACGTTATAAAGCGTTTTGTCCGTCAGCTGGTCGATCAATCGATCGGTCTCCCAGTCTCCAGTTAGAAATAGCATATATTATTTTTTCTCCTTGCCAGAAAGTTATACACAAATTCAGGTATGATTTTTAGAAACCAGCGCATTCAGATAAGCGCACTCTGAACTACAATAATGCCTGAACGAATTAGATATAAACTAAACCCTCTTAAGAGGGAAGATAAAGCCTGGGAAGATGAACAGAAAAAAACATACTTCAGCTAGACAGCAACAAAGTCACTTTGCTATTTTTATCACTAAACGCGAGAATTAAACGGACGTATCTTATTTGAGATGCGGCCAAGCATCTTTATACGAGGCTCCAACGTCAGTCAGTTTGTTCCGCTTAAATAAGAAATAACATTGTCTTTGGTCTGTCACGTTTAACTCTTAAATAGTCATTTTCTTTGGTCTGTCAGGCTAACGTTTAAAATAGCATTTTCTAAGGTGTGTCATACTTATGTTTGAAATAGCATTTTTGATGCGTGACCATATCACTGTAATGTGCTCTGGTTTTACGTCCACGGCCTGTCTCGCTTTATTTATTCATTCGATGTGTAAATGCATCTTTTAAATCTGATCGGTTGCGTTTTGTCTGTCACACTTAAGCTTTAAATAGAATTTAATCGCAAAACGCGCATATTGAATAGGCGTATCTTAAGAACAAGCGTTCTTGCTTTGGTAGTTGTTTTTTTTTGTTTTTTTGCTTCGCTCATTTCCCATCTGAGTAAGATGTTCGAACAGAACAAAAAAAGATTATGAATCTTTTTTGTTGTTGATGGCCGAAAGAACTTGTTTTTTCTTTGTGATTTATTTTGGTTTTGTTTTGTATATATTTTTTTATATACGTTTTACTTTTGGTTTGTTTAGGGAGGAGACGTTTTAAGATGAAGATTTGAAACAGTATATATATAACTTATTTTGGCAGATGAAAGAAAAATAAACGAGAATAAAGAAAAGGACGAATAGAAATCAATAAAAATGGAGAGAACAAACAAACAAACGAGGCGATGAAAGAAAGAAAAGACAAAGAGACAAAAAAGAAAGGGAAATAAAATGTGACTCAGAATAGATAATCATTTTAACAGTAAAACAATAAGGAATGAAGAATCACATGCGTAAAAGACAAAGATGTAAGTGAAAAGAAAAAGAGAAAAAGAAAGACAGAAAATGAAAAGGTAATAAGAAAAGAAAGAAACAAAAAAGACAAAAGAGCAAAACATAACAATAAATGAAAGAAATAAGAAATAAATTGCAAAGACAAAAATGCAAAGAACTAAAAATTAAACAATATAAGGAAAACGAAGAAAAATAAAATCACATAAGTGAAGAAAAAAGAATAACAGTATGATTGAAAGAAAGAAAGAAACAGAAACAGAAATAAAAAAGAGAAAACGTAAAAAAGTAAAATTGTAACTCTCTACAGAAAGGAAGAATGGAAAGACCATAAAGAAAGAAAGAAAAAAGAGGAAAAGAAAAAAGATAAAAATCGTTACTCTCTACAGCCTGGTGATACCAGATCAGGCTGCCCTGTGGCTCCCTGAGACGAAATTCACCTACATTGACGTTTTTTTTTTTTTTTTTTTTTTTTGTAAAACTTAATTATGTTCTACAAAACAAAACCAAAAACAACAGCCCCTCTCCCTTTCTCCCTCCCCTTTTTTATTTTTATTTTTCCTACCCTACTCCCGGTCCTGGATATGACCTTAAACTACATCCGATGGTGAGATCCGGCTTACGGACTTTGGGGAATGTGGAGCCTCCTCTTAATTACCATTGCTCCCAGGTCCACCCTGACCCGGAGTGGTAGTACCTGTTAGGGTCCCAACTATGGGTTAAATAGAAACAGATATTAAAAGGGGAAAGAAACAAAAAAGAGAAGAAAACAAGACCAGATTCGGCATTAAATAACCCAAAAAGGGTTGATATGCCGTAAAACAAAACTACCAAACTACCAAACTCTCTACAGAAAAGAAAGAATGGAAAACTAGAAAGAACATATAAACAAAAGAAAGAAAGAAAAAGAAAAAAAGAAAGAAAAAAGAGGGGGAAAAAAGAGAAAAATTATAACTCTACAGAAAGGAAGAATGGAAAGACCAGAAAGAACATATAAACAAAAGAAAGAAAGAGAAAGAAAAAAGTAAAAAAGAGGAAAAGAAACAAGATAAAAATCGTAACTCTCTACAGAAAAGAAAGAATGGAAAATCAGAAAGAACATATAAACAAAAGAAAGAAAGAGAAAGAAAGAAGTAAAAAAGAGGAAAAGAAAAAAGATAAAAATTATAACTCTCTACAGAAAGAAAGAATGGAAAACCAGAAAGAATATATAAACAAAAGAAAGAAAGAGAAAGAAAGAAGTAAAAAAGAGGAAAAGAAAAAAGAGAAAAATTATAACTCTCTACAGAAAGGAAGAATGGAAAACCAGAAAGAATATATAAACAAAAGAAAGAAAGAGAAAGAAAGAAGAAAGAAAAAAGAGGAAAAGAAAAAAGAGAAAAATTATAACTCTCTACAGAAAGGAAGAATGGAAAACCAGAAAGAATATATAAACAAAAGAAAGAAAGAGAAAGAAAGAAGAAAGAAAAAAGAGGAAAAGAAAAAAGAGAAAAATTATAACTCTCTACAGAAAGGAAGAATGGAAAACCAGAAAGAACATATAAACAAAAGAAAGAAAGAAAAAGAAAAAAAGAAAGAAAAAAGAGGAAAAGAAAAAAGATAAAAATTATAACTCTCTACAGAAAGAAAGAATGGAAAACCAGAAAGAATATATAAACAAAAGAAAGAAAGAGAAAGAAAGAAGTAAAAAAGAGGACAAGAAAAAAGAGAAAAATTATAACTCTCTACAGAAAGAAAGAATGGAAAACCAGAAAGAACATATAAACAAAAGAAAGAAAGAGAAAGAAAGAAATGGGAAAGTTCAAGTAAATCGAAGTAACATGATAGTTAGATATTGCGAACGAAAGAGGAAAAGAGTAAAAGAAATCGAAATAAGCAGTAGGTTGTCAAAGAATGGAAATCAACAACAAAAAAAGAAAGAACAATAAATTGAAAAATTTAGACGGAGAAAAGCAGAAAAAAAGATAGAAACACAGGGAAAAATAAATTTCAAAAAGTCGTATAAAAAGTTTGTAAGTCCACAGCTTGCCGAGATTTTTAATCGCTTGACAGTACGTAAAGGCTTGACGCTTCCTCTTTTTCTTCTTTTGCCATCATTGTGTTGCTTCTTCCGTTAAAAAGATCCAATAATGAAAGCAAGGCAGGATTTTTCCACCTTTTCTGAAGGCGCGCTGTTTGCTCGTCCGCAGAACACGTTTCTCTAACAGGAAGTGACGTCGAATGGTGATTGTGCCAAAAGCGTCTGGCGATGAAGACGTGAATGATTCCACTCCGAGCAAAAGGCGATTGACAAACGCTTCAATAAAACCGACCGAACGGAAGACGAAGCAAGACGCGCACAAATATGAAGGTGTGTAGACAGGATATTACAATGATCGGAGATTTTGAAAGACAGTAACGTTCACTTATCTATGTCTCCTTGGGAATCTCGGTGGAAAAATATGCAAAGAAAATGCGCAATCCCATTTAAGCATTAATATACTTATTTTAATTTAAATCAGGAGAGTAGAAAGGGGGCATTGGGTTTACTTTCGTCAGCCTCGTAACTCTCCTTTCCCTTATTTTGTCCTTTTCTGCTCACATTTCATGAGCGATGTTTCTGACAAAGGGGGGGGGGGCGAAGTACTGTTGTCTTGGTAAGAATATATGCATTAAACACTTATCGTTAGCTGTTTTTTTTTTTAAACCTTGAAGCAGTTTTTAGCTCCATGAATCAAGTGGCTTTATCCCTTGTCGTGAGCGATTTCCATCGCGAAGGGGTCCTGGCACTGTCACGCAAGGCCAAGATCGACAAGAGACATCTGCTCCACATCATGAGCAAACCCCCTCTACCTGCACGCCTCAGATCACGCCACGCACTCTCCCAGCACGCGCATCAGCTTCTGGAAACCGTCCCAGAAACCACCTCAAAGCAGATGTGGACCAAGAACCGCTGGAGGGAAGATTGGCAGCAGGCTGACCAACACCAACTGCACAGGTTCATCACCGACCCAGACGACATACCAGGGGCTGAGCTGCCACGAAGGCAATGGACCAATCTGAATCGCCTGAGAACTGGTGTGGGCCGTTTTTCTGCCACAATGAGAGAATGGGGCCTGAGAGAGGGTGCTGCCTGTGAATGTGGCCACCCAGAACAGACAGTTACGCACGTCATGGAAGAATGCCCGCTGCTCAAACCACCCAATGGCGAGTAGGGCATAGCGGACCTTGATGACAAGACGAGAACTTGGCTTGCCAAGACCGAGCTGCAGCTTTGAGGGAGCTTGCACAAGAAAGAAGAAGAAGCGTTTATTTCGTAAAACTTCACCAGATTAACAGCATCGTTTTCTTCAAATCCAACGTACACATTTGTCATAAATCATCCCAATAAGTAATCAAACTTATTTCATTTCATTCATCTTTTTCAATCATTTGATAATATTCTTCATCATTAAACCGACAATCTATCAATCACATTCATCCTTATCGTCGAGTGACCTTTAGCCTTGAGAAGTGGTACCGCATTAGTAACATATAATATATATATATATATATATATATATATATATATATATATCCCACTATCACTCTACTAAACTCACATGCATAACACGAGCAACAGTGACAACGTCATCTACTACTTGCACTACAAATATTGAGGGTGGTTACGTCGATGAGATAGGCACTCTGTTTCGCGCAAGGTTCAATAACCACAAGAAAGCGATCTTTTAATCTACTTTAAACACTGCTAATAAAACTAACTTTTCAAACACACACACACACATGTACACACACTTATATAAGTCATACTTCTTAAACTAAATTAGATATAGACAACTGTGCACCACGTAAAAAATATATAAGTTAACAGATAGGTATATATCTGTGCATATATGCACATATATATAATATTTTTCAAATTAACCCAGAGACTTGAACTTCTTTCACTGAACCAATCCTCGTTAGTAATGAATATATCGCCTTTTTTAAGATGCCATTTATAATTTTATTTTGCCTGCGATGTATTTGAACGGAAAGCACTTTACCTAAATGCTTATTAAGAATTCCAAATTCCGATGTAAAAGAATTCGTTAGAGTAAAAAACCTTCCGGCATCTGGGTACCTCTATAGTGACGGGGTGTGATTTTGCTTACTTACTATTTGCCGTATTCGTTCCTTGATAGTTTCATAATGCTGACACCATCCTAGACCTTTGAATGAATTTAAGAAGCTATATTCCAAAGTACTTTAAAGCAATCAAACTCGTTAGAATACAATTTTTTCCGTGGGGAAGCCATGATATTGAGATATAGTAAACGATTTCATCCCAGTTTACTTTGAAGGAATGAAAACCTTTTAACACGCTGAAACGAGATATCATGTAAAAATATTTAAAACGAGTTAAGAATGATTACGCAAAAATAATTGAATAAAAATGTCCACTTCAAAGTTCTCTCGCGTTGAAAGTAGGGTTTTAAAATCATTATCACTGCTGCAGCACGAGTAAAATTAATATCCCATACAGAACAGTTTTGCAGTACTTAAATATGCCCCAATACATAGATTGAAATCAAAATATAATTATACTAAACGTTATGTCTAGAATCCTTATTCCAATTGTTGTTAAAATCCATTACATTATTTTGATTCCAGTAAAAATTTAAATTTAATGCTGGAGCTTAAAGGGTCTTAAGAAGAAATTGAAACCCAGTGAATCTTTCTTAATGAACTAATAATAACAATGGATCAAATTCAATGCAAATCTAGTATATTTGAATTTTACAATAAAAGGTTGCGTCCATGTTATATGCTCTAAAAACCTTTTTAAATTCTCCACTGGATAAATATTAATCAATTGATGTCTTATATTGTAAAAAGTTCACAAAAATCGGGGTTATCTGAATTTTCACAACGGGCTTGCGTGAAACAAAATTTAACAACATATAGCCAATATTTTTACACTGTAGGCCTAGCAGCTGCGTTCAAAAATTCATCACGATTGGTTAATTAGTTTAGGAGTGTATCTTGTACATACCAATAAATAAACATATAAACATACCAAACAAACTAATAACCAATTATCTGTACAAGTGTAATATTATTTCATTTGAAATAAGTAAATTACAGAATAAATGTATGAGAGAGTTTGACAAGTTAGTATTTAGAACATTCAGTAGGTGTATGCTAAAAATAAACATTTGCATTTTGTTGATTAGAAGAAAATAATGTAATATGAATACAAATTTTGAAAAATGCAGTTAGCTGATCAGACAACGAGAGTCTTTCTAAATTTCGATAGGCTTCTGTTTGCCCCCCTAAAGGTTCTACGTGTGAGAGTTAGCAATATAAGGTAAACAATGTAAAATGCGTTTTTGTTTCGAGTCTTTTTTGTGTTCAACCGTGATGAGTAAAATGCCTTTTTGTTTCGAGTCTTTTTTTGTGTTCAACCGTGATGAGTAAAATGCCTTTTTGTTTCGAGTCTTTTTTTGTGTTCAACCGTGATGGGTAAATGCCTTTTTGTTTCGAGTCTTTTTTTGTGTTCAACCGTGATGGGTAAATGCGTTTTTGTTTCGAGTCTTTTTTTGTGTTCAACCGTGATGGGTAAATGCGTTTTTGTTTCGAGTCTTTTTTTGTGTTCAACCGTGATGGGTAAATGCCTTTTTGTTTCGAGTCTTTTTTTGTGTTCAACCGTGATGGGTAAATGCGTTTTTGTTTCGAGTCTTTTTTTGTGTTCAACCGTGATGGGTAAAATGCCTTTTTGTTTCGAGTTTATTTTGTGTTCAACCCGGTTGGGTAAAAAGCTTTTTTGTTTCGAGTCTTGTTTGTGTTCCAACCTGATCGGTAAAATGCATTTTTGTTTCGCGTCTTGTTTGTCTTCCTACTTGATAGGTAAAATGCTTTTTTTTGTTTCGAGATTTTTTTGTGTCCCAACCTGATAGGTAAAATGCTGCTCTAAATTACCAGATTGATGACTATAAAAGGGAACGTCACACATAACGATTGGATTCGACATTACACTACAAAAAAGTTTAAGGTACGTTTACGTTATCAACTTATTTGGAAACTCTCAAAGAAAGAAATTGGGCATCTGCGTTACGTATGTTGATTTGGTTCCTCTAAAGAAGACGTAAGTGGGCTACGTACAGTATGTGTTTTTAATGGAAATCGCTCCAGACACGGCATGAAGCCATTTGCTGTAAGGAGCTTAAAATAAATAAATACTACTTCAAGGTAAAAATAACTATCCAACGATAAGGAGCTTCTTCCCTCGTGCTGCTGGCATCTGGAACTCCCTACCTGCCCCCTGTTTCCCCGAAAGTACTGACATGCAGAAATGTAAAACTAATGTAAACAGACATCTCGCTGCGCAGATCCCAAGTTAGGCTGACAACCCCCCCCCCAACCTTCTCTCCTACTCTTTTTTCTCAGTAGCCCTTTACGTCTACAGTGGCGGCCTGCCTTGTTTGGGGTGAACCATGTTAAAAAAAAAGTGTATATGGATAAATTCCGACCCAGAAAACAGCATTTATTCCCAATTCGTCAGAAACATCGCTCATAGAATGTGAGGACTAAAGGACAAAATAAGAGAAGCGAGAGTTACGAGACTGCCGAAAGTAAACCGAAAGGTCGTTATGTTCTTGGCCTTTTGGCTAAGATCAAAGTGTCGTATCTGTTCCGATGAATACTGCACCCCATACTGGTGTTGTCTTGGTCTTCGGGTCTTGATTTACGCCGGTCAATGGGTCTGTCCTGTGCAGTTCTGGGAGGTCCACCTTCCCAGGTTTTGCCTCCTCTCTTTGGGGGAGGAGTAAGTTTATTGCTTACTGCCTGGGGCTGCCCAGGCAATTTTTAAATCCCACTTTCCCGACTCGACCTTGGGTCACATCTTACTTGTGGGAGTAAGATAAAAACTGGCCTTGTGCCTAACTCCTGGAGAGGAGTAAATCAATACTCTCTTTTAGTTAAAATCATGTGTTTAGAATGTTGTTAAAATTAGTGAAATTTATGAACAGTTTGTGATAGAATTTTATATAATTTGAACTGAGTTGAATACGAAGAAAAACATTTTTGTTCGCTGAATGTCGCGATTTCTATGCCAACGAAACCTATTGACTCGTTTTGCTTTGCTGTCTAAATCATAACTTAAACATAACTATCTTGTTACTGAATCAATGTAATCTAACATCGCAGTGATTACAGTTAAATGCATTTCCGACAAGCCAAGTCTAGAAGACATCAGATTTTTTAATTAAAGTAAGCACACGACCTAAAACCGGCGCCATTGAATTGAAGAATTAAATGAAAAGAGTTTTTATTTGAAAGGTGTAGAATGTGACGGTATTGAGCGGGCGAGACTCATGAGAATATGATTCCAAATTTATTTAAAAATGGAAAAATACCAATTATTATGAGTCGAGTTGGCTTAAAGTGATTTGTTCAACTTTCGACAACACATACAAAATAGAGTAAAATAATGTTTTTCTCTAATGTTCAAAGTTGTAATAAAAAGGGAAATTTAATAGACATTCTGGGATCGAGACGTTCGGTAGACCATAACAGGCATGGATAAGGTGAGCCAATGTTCAAGCGGAAATCTCTTACTGTCTCTCTCTCTCTCTTTCTCCCTCTCTTTTTTCTCTCTTTTTCGCGCATGTGATTAAACAAGTACACAAATAAATACGTTTATTCATTTTCTAGTGTAGTATATTTACTTTATTTGATATGCTCCCACGAGACATACTTTATTTTTAAACAACATAATCTTTGGTATGGGGCCAATCGGAGTGTATACCATAGCTTCAAATGTTAATCGTGTTATAATTCTTCTTATTGCTAGGTTTCAGATAGCCATTATCTTGATTGAGGTGTTCACGCACAACCTCAACTGAAAATCTGCACTTACTAGGTTTCTCTCGGTCGGTGTTTCGGCTTAGCTTTTTGAGGATTGTTTTCTTTAGAAACGTTGATCCCAAAAAAAAAGACTCGAAACAAAAGAATTGTCGTTGCTAACTTTTTATATTAATGTTATTCTTAGGCACATTAACTTACCTTCGCCGGATTTCGTAATTATGCGCCCCGAGGATACAAAGGACATGTGCTTCTTGCTTGTCGAAATGAAAAGCATGTTTTTCAACAATGTGGGGTGTGCACTTGATTTCGATCAGTTCGTTGCATTTTTTTAACATAGTTCACCCCAAACAAGGCAGGCCGCCACTGTAGACGTAAGGGGCTACTGAGAAAAAGAAAATGGAGAAGGTTGGAGGGGTCAACCTAAATTGGGATCTGCGCAGCGAGATGTCTGTTTACATTAGTTTTAAATTTCTGCATGTCAGTACTGTCAGGGAAACAGGGGGCAGGGAGGGAGTTCCAAAGGCCAGCAGCACGAGGAAAGAAGCTATGTGAGTAGAAAGCTCTCCGGCATCTGGAGACCTCCACAGTGAATGGATGGGATTTAGTTGACAATGTTTGTTTGTTATTTTGTTTAATCCGTTCCGAAATAATGCACTTAATATGCATTCTATATATTTATCAACCACTTTTATTCAAGATTTGTCAAAACAGAGAAAGATTCAATTCTTACATTCTGTTTCATAACCCAATTTTGCATAACCCACTTTCGTAACAAAGACAGCTATCGTCATCATCGTCATCATCATCGTCATCATCATCATCATCGTCGTCGTCATCATCATCATCATCATCATCATCATCATCATCATCATCGTCGTCGTCATCGTCGTCATCATCATCATCATCATCATCATATACATTACTTGTTAACACATTAGTATCATCATTCCTTCTATCCCTGTTATTACTACTTCTCGTTTTGTGTATTTTTCTACCTACACCACCTTAATACTGTTTACATTGTTACAACAAAACTTACTCTTTTGACTCTGACAGTAAAAAAGGACCGGTAAAAAAGAGTTTGGCATTCATGTAGTATAGTTAACAGAGCAGAAATCGAAAATAAAAACATATAATACAAATAACTTTTACTAAACACTATTAAATTTGAATTAAAGTTTTTAAACTTATGGTCAAATTTATTATCTCTGAATTTGTTATCGTCACTTTTACTTAGCCGAACACGAGTAAATCAAAAATGTATTTTGTTTAAACATGGTCGCTGAATTAAGGGTTGAAAGATAGTAAAAATGTCGGCAAATGTGCAGTATAGTTAACAACGAAAAAACGGTTTTAAAAACTATATTCGACAAATAACTGTAACCAAAGTCAATAAAAATTACTTTTAGTATTTTTGCTAACCGTACTACATAAGAATATATTATCAGTGCAACGATTAATGCATCGATGTAGTGCACTATCTTCCGATCCATTGTTACAAGATGTTGTTTAACGCACATTACGGTTTTATTTTACAGGTAGTGGTGTAACAGTGGAAGTTAATGCCATAGATCTGATTGAATTTGAACTTAATCGAGTTCAAATCCATTACATCTCGTCTTTCTCGCGTATTTGTTAAATAACAAACACTCCCGCAATAAAAATCAGATGATTATGACAGATATTATAAGTATTCCATGAAAAATGCCAGTATACTGAAATATACTTAATAGGGTTAAGATAAAAATTCATATACACTAAATGTACAAAAGCAAGGACATTCCCAAATGTTTACACTTTTATTGTCATTAAGGGTATGCGAGCACAACAGGGCTATGTATTTTACTGGTAGGAATTTTTCTTCAGCGCACATCACACACTTCATCCACTCATGCATAAATATTTATACTGTAGTGATGTGATAATGAAATGGTTTGGTTGATATGTAGTCATACCCTTAATGATAATAAAAGTGTAAAAATTTGGTAATTTCCTTGCTTTTGTACATTTAGTGTATATGAATTTTCATCTTAACCCTATTAAGGGCATATGATTTCAGTATACTGGCATTTTTCATGGAATATCACTACTTTTGTAAATGCTATGCCTCAATACAATGCCTTCTCATAAGGTTTTTTGGAATTTTCTGGATAACTAAGGTATATGGTAAACTGAAATTAAAATGCCATAAACTACACCATAGAACCTCTATATCTGCCAAAAATCAGCTGAATCCATCTAATAGTTGATGAGATACAGGGTGGCACATACGTACGTACGTACACACAGATAACATGATTTCATAATTGAACTTTCTGGATCTCTGGGTTTCCTTGACTAATGATGCTGAAATTCTACACACTTATAGAACCTATCAAATAAAAAAATTGTGCAAAGTTTTAACTAATTTGGTTTATTGATTTTTGAGTTATGATTGATCAAAGAAATGAAATTTCCAGCATAGGCCATTCGTGAGTCTATTAAGCGATAGAGCGCTCTCGCGCCTCCCTTGATTAACGTCTGCTTTTATTTATTTGCTTATTTATTTATTTATTTATTTATTTGAAATTGTAACAATTAGATGTGTATTAAAATTCAATTAAAATAAATAGAATGCAAAAAGTATTTTTTAAAAACTGTTAAGTCGACGGAACGACAAAATTTAACTTTTAAACAATTTAATTTAAAATGAGTAAATTCGGGATATTTTACATTATCGATACCCGTTACTTTAAATTACATTTTTAGATAGGCGTGAAAGGTGATAACGTACGTACGAACCTGTATGAGCGTATTTCTTAGACAGATTTTCTTTTTTTTACTTTTTTTTTCTTTTGTGGATTCATCTTTTAATTACTTAATGCTTGATAAATCTCACGTTAGATTTCGGATTCTTTATTTCAGAGAAATAACGTTTAGTCTGTCACGCTTAAGTTTTAAAAAAATGTTCGTTGGTTTGTAACGCTTAAGTTTTGAATAGAATCTTACTCGGATTGGCACGCTTAAGTTTATAATAGAATTTCCGTTGGGCTGTCACGCTTAATTTTTAAGTAGTATTTTCATTGCGAAACTAAATGCGCAGATTAAATGAAATCAGGTTAAAGTTAGTAGGCAGTTGTTTCGATACGTCCTCGCACCTCGAGAGAGGTTCGGGCGGTCTGTTAGACCGACGGACTTATTGATACAGTACTATTTCAAACATAAACGTGACAGATAGTCACGCTTATTTTTGAAATAGTACTGTACCAATAAGTCCATCGGTCTGTCACGCTAAGCTTTGAAATATCATTTTCTATCGCGTAAGATGCAGATTAAAGAGAGGCATCTAAAGAATATTCATCGTTTTTTGTCTTTTGGCTTTTTTGTTCTTGTTTTCCTACATTCATGAATCGTATTGAATAAAATGAGCAAGAAATTGTATATAAAAAAACGGCAGCAAATTCTTGTTCCTTTCTCATGTTTACCAAAAAATGGTCCATTCTTTGTGATAAGGAACCAACAACGAAATGGAAATATCAAGATCTTTTTCAAAGACAATTCGTCATGATTCTGGGGAAAAATAATCCTAGCCATTAATTTTGAGCTTCGCATAAACAAGATCTGAAATGAAATGGTAAAAACAAAGCAGAAACGTACGAGATAGACGAGCTGAAACATTGCGTAGACAGAATGGAATTGATTTATTTGTTAAATGCGCTAACTCATCTCTATCACTCGGTCGGTTTGTCAGGCTGACATTTGGTCTGTCACGCCTACATCATTCGTTGATATTTATGCAGATGACACAACCATCTATGGTAAGACTTTGAAGACCATTAATGATTAAACTCATTCTGATTTTCTCTGTTCAGACATGGACAAAAGGTGGCTAGTTAACTTTAATACGTCTAAAACGAAGCTTATTTCCTTTCACCACCAGCGCTCGGATCCTCACTTTGCCCGAATTGAAATTAATAGCTATCTCCTTGTGGAAGCTCCCTATTATAACTGACCTTTATTTAAGACTTGAAATGGAATATGTACATTAAATCCGTTGCTAAGGTCGCTGGAAAAAGGGCTAGATCATTCTACCGCTTTAGACGCAATCCTCTCTATATAAAAAAAGTAAAATACGTCTTAGGATGGAGTAGTCTTGCCACATCTGGGAAGGTGGCGCTCAGAGCCCCTTTCCTGCCTTTACAGAGTACAGAACCGACTTCGAAATCTTATGAAGGATGTCCTCTTCTCTTCCCTACAGCCTCTTTCTAACAGAAATAGACTTGCTAGTCTTTCTCTGCTGATTTCTGACCAGTTTAAACACATACTCAAAATTTTGTCTCACTGTCTACCTGAAAAACTAATCAACCCTTATCCTCGAGTGACCGTTGAGCCTTGATATGCGTGGACATGTAAGTAAAAAAACACATAGTCTGTCACGCTTACATCTGGTCTGTCACGCTTACATTTTGTCTGTTACGTGTCCATTTATTCTGTCACGCTTATATTTGATCTGCTATGCTTTCATTTATTCTGTCACGCTTACATTTGATCTGCTTGGCTTTCATTTATTCTGTCACGCTTACATTTGATCTGCTATGCTTTCATTTATTCTGTCACGCTTACATTTAATCTGCTATGCATTCATATATTCTGTCACGCTTACATTTGATCTGCTATGCTTATATTTATTCTATCACGCGTACATTTGATCTGCTATGCTTTCATTTATTATGTCACGCTTATATTTGATCTGCTATGCTTTTATTTATTCTGTCACGCTTAAATGTCATCTGCTTGGCTTTCATTTATTCTGTCATGTTTACATTTGATCTGCTATGCTTTCATTTATTCTGTAACGCTTACATTCGATCTGCTATGCTTTCATTTATTCTGCCACGCTTACATTTGATCTGCTATGCTTTCATTTATGCTGTCACGCTTACATTTGATCTGCTATGTTTTCATTTATTCTGTCACGCTTACATTTGATCTGCTATGCTTTCATTTATTCTGTAACGCTTACATTTGATCTGCTATGCTTTCATTTATTCTGTCACGCTTACATTTGATCTGCTATGCTTTCATTTATTCTGTCACGCTTACATTTGATCTGCTATGCTTTCATTTATTCTGTACCGCTTTCATTGATATCTGCTATGCTTTCATTTATTCTGTAACGCTTACATTGATATCTGCTATGCTTTCATTTATTCTGTCACGCTTACATTTGATTTGCTATGCTTTCATTTATTCTGTCACGCTTACATTTGATCTGCTATGCTTTCATTTATTCTGTCACGCTTACATTTGATCTGCTATGCTTTCATTTATTCTGTCACGCTTACATTATATCTTCTATGCTTTCATTATGTCACACTTACAATTGGTATGTCACGCTTACATTTGATCGCTCACAATTACATTTAGTCTGTCACGCTTAGATTTTATCGGTCACGCTTAGATTTGGTCGGTCATTCTTACGCTTTATCAGTCATACTTACATTACGTCTGTCATTATTATATTTCGTCGTTCACGCTAACATTTTGTCGTTCACACTTAAATTTTGTCGTTCACGCTTGCATTTGGTCTATCACGCTTATATTTGGCCGGTCACTCTCACAATTTGTCGGTCACGCTTAAATTTGGTGCGTTACGTTTACATTTGGCCACGCTTACATTTTGCTGTTCACCTTATATTTGGTCTTCCACGCCCGCTCACATTTGGTCTGTCACCCTTAACTTGGAAATAGCGTATTTATCTGTAAACGCGCAGATTAATGATATTTTTTTTATTCAGATATTTTAATTAATAATAACAGCGTTATTATTGCAAATTGAAAAGTATACAATGACCTATATGCTTTCCAAGAAACTTGTTAGGGAATATATTGTAACGTAGCTGCTCTTCATGCTTTGACGAATCTTTCTTTTCTAAGAGATATTAAAGTTTATCTGTAGTACGAGTGTTTCAGTATTTTGGTGGAACAACTGTCGGCTCCCGCCTTTCGCTAAAATCTTTAATTAATCTAGCGATAGTCCTCGTTGATGCTAAACGTCTTTCTGAACAACAGTATGAATATAAGCAATATCTTAACGGATATCTTAATGATTATCTCTGAACGCAAATACCATGCACTGGACAAGGCAGGCGAAGCGCTTGATATATCTAAAGCCATTAACAAGGTGTGGCATGGAGGTCTTCTCATGAAAATAAATTAGTATGATATCACTGGACGAATATTTAATATAATAAGATTCTTCTTACCCCCCCCCCAAAAAAAAAAGAAAAGATTCAGGTGTTCCTCGGCGTCTTCACATCTAAACAACATGCGTGTGTGGCCAAGGGGTCAACGATTCAACCCTTATATTACTGATATTTATGAAAGACGTCTCAGAAGCAATTGTTTCCGAGATGAATATAGTCGCTGATGACAACACGCTCTAATCTCGACATGTGGGCAAAACAGACGCACATATATCCAAGGCAGTTTTTTTATCGTTAGGCAATGACCTCCCACATAAACGACAAAAAATAGCCTGTGCCGTGCATGAAATAGAAATTTCTATAGCGTCCATGTGAACTGATAAAAAAGAGTTGAAAATAAAAACAAAACAAACTGGAGAGCGGTAGGAACGACGTATGAGATGATCTCAGATCTTTTTGGTTTTCTTACAAGTCTGTCATGGAATAGGGGCGTAAATGGATGGTGACATTTAATGCTATTGAGACAAAATTCCTTTCCTGTAACAATTATAAGAAACATTTTGAACCAACGATTACTATAGCTAATAGCACCCTACTTGAGAGCCCATCATTCAAACTCATCGGCCTAACATTCACAGACATCAATTGAAAAAAATACATAGGCACTATTGACAAGGCTGCGTCTAAGAAAGTTGGTTCCCTCAACCGTGCTAAAAATATTCTTACACCGGCTAGTATCGTACATCACTATAAAGCCACCGTTTGCTCATTCTTCGAGTATTCTTATTAATTCTGGGCTAGTGCATCAACTACTAGTCTCTCCCTCGTAGACAGGGTCCAATAAAGAGTATCTAATCTAATAGTTTCACAGTATAAACCAAGCTCTAACCTCTGTTCTAGCGCCGCAATGCAGCATCGGTGCTTAAATATTCCGCTTTCTTAATGTTTAGCCGTAGACAAAACTGTGTCATCATGTTCTTCCAAGACTGGACGTGTTGTTACAGGTCGAATTTATTCTTTGAGGCGAGCAGAACATTATCTTCGCACAAAAGTGTCCAGGGCACGGGCTGATGCAGGTTCTTGGTGACGGCGTCTGACAAGAATAAAAAGCATCGGGGAGTGGGTCGATTTTGGTGTACTTCAACTGTGATGTAAAATCCTTAGACATACCAGCGGGGGTTCGCACCAGATTCTCTAGTGAGTTGTAGAGTATTCAGACCTAACTAAACATCGCGGACACCATAGTGTTCAGAGCGTACCAGACTACATAATACGGCATGCGGTCGAAGTATATCGTGTTAAATATTCTTAAAACTATAAAGAGGCGATATGTGACCTCAGTTGCTACGTTTCCATGTCAATCCATTACTTTCAAGAACCGGAACATGTTGTTGTTAAGTTATCGGCATAATACTTTTCAAGACCAAGTTTAATCATCTCTTTATTCCATGGATCTCATTTGGTTTGTCTCCTTTACTGTTAGGGTGCTAAATACCAATAAATCAGTGTGTGTAACGTGAAACAGATTTGTACAAAATTTCATTATAATAGAATGATATCGTTATGATATATTTTGATAGGTTCATCATTATGATATCATTCATTGTAGCCAATTGACTTCGATGACAACACGTTGCAAAAGCAGTATATGTTCTTGTACCAGACTAGATTGACCCGAATGTCGAATATCTTAGTAGGATTCCGGAATTTGACCAACGGGTAGCTGAGGAACGAACAGTTTATTTTCGGATGAGTAACACGTCATTTGAGACGTTCGGTGTGGATTCGCTTTACTTATATAAAAAAGAAATGGTAACGCTTTATTTATATAAAAAGAAATGGTAACGCTTTACTTATATAAAAAAGAAATGGTAACGCTTTACTTATATAAAAAAGAAATGGTAACGCTTTACTTATATAAAAAGAAATGGTAACGCTTTACTTATATAAAAAAGAAATGGTAACGCTTTACTTATATAAAAAGAAATGGTAACGCTTTACTTATATAAAAAGAAATGGTAACGCTTTACTTATATAAAAAAGAAATGGTAACGCTTTACTTATATAAAAATGAAATGGTAACGCTTTACTTATATAAAAAAGAAATGGTAACGCTTTACTTATATAAAAAAGAAATGGTAACGCTTTACTTATATAAAAAAGAAATGGTAACGCTTTACTTATATAAAAAAGAAATGGTAACGCTTTACTTATATAAAAAAGAAATGGTAACGCTTTACTTATATAAAAAGAAATGGTAACGCTTTACTTATATAAAAAGAAATGGTAACGCTTTACTTATATAAAAAAGAAATGGTAACGCTTTACTTATATAAAAAGAAATGGTAACGCTTTACTTATATAAAAAGAAATGGTAACGCTTTACTTATATAAAAAAGAAATGGTAACGCTTTACTTATATAAAAAAGAAATGGTAACGCACATGACAGAACGCTAGAACTGTTGAAGTCACATCGAGATTATGACTTGACAACGATTTTTCACCCGGTTTAGTTTGAAAATCAATGGTGACGAAACGAACAGCAATATATGCGTAAGAACGTTTCTTTGTTTGAATACAAAAGCATCAAATATAGAAAGGCTTTTATCTTTATAAAGCAATTGTGTGTTTGTCTCTTCATTTTTATACTGATGAGTCATCGCTCGATGAAAAATGTTGATTGGATTGTCAGTTGCATTGATGAAGAATACTATGAGAGGATTAGAAACGATTAGTGAAAAGAATTTGATTACTTAAGTGGACGGGACGATCAAGTTATTTTTAATATTGGACTTGAAGAAGACCTGTTGTAGTCAGCAGAGAAGCAGCCCCGTGGTATTGTGGTCCATATATGGGCGGTTCTTGAAAAGAAACTCTGTTCATGGAAGTTCCGTTAGGATTTAGGTACATAGAGGAATAAATGGAAGTTCTTTGCAGTTGTGGTAGTAAGACGAACCCGAGATTGGAGCTCAGTTGAGCGTCTATTATGATAATAGAGCAGAGACAGTCTATGAACATCTCTTCTGTAAGAAAGCGATTGTGGGAAAGGGAAGAGGATATCCCCACAAGATTGCGAAGTCGATTTTGTATTCTGCCATAGCAAGAAAGAGTACTCTGAGCGGAATCGCATTATTACTTATAAGACGTATTTGACTCTCAAACATGTAAATTGTTGCGACAGGGGTCAGGTACTTTCTGGAGCGGTAAAATAATCCAACCATTTTTCAAATGACCTTAGCAACAAATTTAATATGAGTCTTCAATGTCATGTCTAGAGTGAAAGTCAGTCATAGGAGCTTATCAATGCAAGTAACTTCCTCAAAGAAAAGGTAATTTGTTTCAACTGAGATAAAGAGATGATCTGGGCGTCGGTGATGAAAGGAAAGAGATTGGCTTTAGATGTGTTAAAAGTTGCCATTTTTCCTAATTGGGCCATGTGTTCTAGGTCATAAGGGAGAAAATCAGCAAGATCTTGATTACCAATACTCTTCGAAGTGATGCCATAGACAGTTGTGTCGTCTGCATAGATGTCAACATAAAATCATTCGTAAAGATCAGAGAGAGTTTTGGGCCCGGAATAGATACTTGAGACACACGGGCGTTGGTACTATGTTTCGGATTTCTGTCCATCAACAACTACTTTTATAGACCTATAAGAGAGAAATGATTTGATGATTGTGAGGAAAATTGCCAGATGTTCGTCGATAGATGCACTGATACTATGAGATATTACAGTCAGCACGTCAGCTGTTTATTTGGCATAACAAAACCCATATTTATGTTCGTTAAGTATATTGAAAACTTCTTTGTTTATCACAGATTCAAGCAACTTACTCCTGGCGCATAGGTTTGTATTGAAATGCAGAGAAACAGATCTCCAGCATTTATAAATACTGGTCAAACCGACACAGTTAAAGAATCGAAACTATCACTACCTCCACTATATAGTTGTTTGAAACGGATCATCCGTTTTAGACTACGTAATTAACGTGCCTGTTCAAGTGTTAATGAACCGCTTCACGATGAGCCAAGGATCCCAGAGCTACCTGGTTTCATGTGTTATTTTATCCAAATTAGTTTCTCTACCAAGGCTTCAATGTACAGTAAACCCAACTATTTCGCTATAATACTATTATTAATAATAACTAGCAATAATAATAATAACTAGAAATTCCACGGTGTTTTCTACATCAATCTGTATAATGTACTGTTAATAATATTCCGGTTGTTCTAGTCGTTCAAATGTTTCACCGAACAAAAAAGTGCATAAACCTTTTAGTTTACTATGAAATTCCTTATTCATAATTATATATTTCGTTTTACTTTCCATTTATACTATTCTTAGAGCAAACTTTCTGCAATTTTTTGATTGTCAATACGTGTGATGATATCTTTTGTGGTTCGCGAGTTGAAATCTGAATGGATAATGACGATGCCTCGACCCGCTCCCCTCTCACAATGTCGTCTGCTCTTCTGTCAACAGTCTCCTCCTCCTTCCACACTGAAGTGACAGTAGCAAGCGAGGGCAGTTAATAGTTTAAGTTAATTTGAATCGTTTAACCACTTCATTTATTTAGCTCTATGGTAAAGCGCCCGGACTACAGACCTCAACGTCGCGGTTTCGATTTCGAGTCTCTGCATTCAAGTTAATGTTGTCTATTTATTGAATTTCTTTCGGAGCGTCACACAGGTAGGTAGGTACACCTTAGCGTATTAATATATAGACAAGCGGGACATGTGTAAATTACACAAAATGATGTTTTCAATACTAATTATCTTGTTCCTAACCTATACATGTTTGAATAAAATATAAGATTTGACTTGTATATTTATTTTTAAAAATGAACAATCCATGAAAATTTACAAAATTTCTTTATATTATACAATATTTCTAGTGAGGGTAATATTTCGACGACTAAACCTTACTTTGTAAATGCTTTAGATTAAATTAAATTTGGTTCCAATTCATGAGTAGCATACACAAATTCGGAAGGCCGTTGCTTTTGATGTATGCATGACACACAAAATAACACACACGCTATCGTATTAATATGTGTCTTCCCGGTCGTCCGCTCCCTACCTCCCCTTAGAGGTTGATTGGGATCGAAATATAAACTAGTCGGGCCGACGTCAAAATCCTACGTCGCTAACCGTTGCGCCAAAGGAAAATACTAAAAATATTACGAAAATTAGGTGATATGAATGCTTTTCTAAATCTAGGTGCGGTACGCATGCGCAGAGCTTTTGATGTAAGCGTTACACACGAACACACACGCTATCGTAGTAATACATAGAATAACTATTTAGACCCTAAAAATTATTGGACAGAATTGCACTAAATTTATCTGAAGAGCCGTGAGGATTTCGAGTATGTTGATAATTATATTACTACTACTAATAATTATTATCATAAATTTTTTATCGGCGCCAATATTTGTGGTAAATAGCTCTTGTGAGGTCGGATATGCCAAAATTACGAAATTACATAAATACAGTACATTAAAACTGCATCTCACAGAAAGGTTACTCGTTTCAACAACGTCTACAGAATGGCGATAATACGGCCGTATGTTAAATAGTAAAGTTGGTATGTTAGCTAGTAGATATATTAACAAGTAGATAGTAACGCTTAGGCAGGAAGTGCTGTAGACAGAGACAATAAAAGATTAAGGTGTTGACCCTGCCTGTAGAATCTAGATTTTATTTGAAGAGGTTAATGAATCCACGTAAAATTCTCATGAACTCCTGCGTACCTCTTCAATAATTACGTTGCCCTGCGCTGTTTTCTAGAGAATAGGGTAGAGTACAATTACCTGCAGTTTATTGTATGAGTTCGTGTGCCCAATACATCCCACGTTGTGTCGCACAAATCACATTTTCAGCCATTTTGATTCTTGAAGGTCTTTTCGTAATGCTCTCTTTTCAACATTTATTTTGTTTCGGAACGCCTCATAACCTTTATTTATTGAGTAGTTCGAGGCGATTCGATTTGTTCTTTGATCGTCCCAGTTTTCGCCATTCGCCTTCAGTTTTTTTAGGGTTTCTATCGCACAATATTTTAGGTGTTTGCTCTTGACGATTGCTAACTGTAATACCACATGAAAAGTTGTTTCCGGAGGCTTTCTATTCATTCATGAACATAGATACATCGATACATGGATACATCGATACATGGATACATCCATAAATTTTACTGTCGACGCGTGTATTTTACTATATTTACTTTTTAAGTTACGCTGTTTCATCTGATATATAAAATAATTTCGTCTGATTTTACATAGCTTCGTTACTACACATACATACTGAATCTGTTTTTCTAATACGCTCTGATATAATTTCGCTTTAAAAAGCACAATTTTACGTCCAGTATATTTTACCCATTTCTATACTTCGTCCGATCGTAATTTCAGTTCGTCAAAAAAGTATTTATATTGCACCAGAGTCATTCCACAAAAAACGGTATCCATCTTGGATTTTGACTGCGGGACTTCTTTTCTGATGGAACTTGGAAGTATCTTCATATCGTCCACCATTAATTAATTAAACAGTTAACATAGTTACAAAATTGAAAAATATAATATATTACATCTTCGCCCGGGCAACACCGGGTAAATTACGGCTAGTTTTATATATTTTTATATGTGAATTAGATCGTAGTACTGATTTAATTATATATATATATATATATATATATATATATATATATATATATATATATATATATATATATAATAAAATATGAAACTAAAAGGATACTTTTAGAGGATAGAACATATAGTGAAATAGTTTAAGCTCAATATACGAGATAGAGCAATTATAAAGATAAAAGAAAGAAGAGAGATAAATATGTACGAATGACACATCTATTTCAACTTCGATTGTTCAATGCAAGGTGTACTCGGTAAAAACATGTTTATTTTTCTTTCATTAAGCCAATGCTTTTCAAAGATTAAGATCTTATTATCAGAGGAATTACATAGATGGATAAGTTGGCAGTGAAAAAGTCAAAATTCAAAATTTGAAAAAATATAAAGTAATGGAGAGTAAGAGTGAAGGTGTAAAAATATAGAGTCCGTCCAGTTGGTGAATGTCCGTTGATAAGGTGTCCAGTGAATGGAGAGTTAAAGATGGAAAAAAGGGTTTCGTGAAGGCTGCCTTGATAAGGTTCAAAAATTAAGTAAATCCAATAGAAAGATGTGTAATTCAATCGTAGATGGAACACACTTATTCTGATGGTTACTCAATACCAGTTAACTATGTTATAGTATATATTTATTTTAGTCTCTTGATCTAACCGGATTCCAGGACAAGAATTCATCTGGTCTGGTGAAGTATCCAGCTAAGTGTTGTTATTTGTTGTAACATTACTTGGAGAAGATGTACCATTTATTGTATGAGCTAAAGTTAGGGTTAGGGTTATGGGTAGGGTTAGGGTAAGGATTAGGTTTAAGGATATTATGTTAACCTGAATGTTGCACGTAAATATAGTGTGCGAATATGTACTTCTTTTATTGTATGAATATACAACTTGTATAGTGTCGTTGGAAACATAGTGCGCAGAAAAAACTCTTCCCCTGGCATGGATATATATATATATATATATATATATATATATATATATATATATATATATATATATATATATATATATATATATATATATGAGAGAGAGGAAGGATGAGAGTAATCCGACGTAATGGGAAATGAAAAAGGAAAAAACAAGAGATATGATTTATATAAAACATATCTCTTGTTTTTTCCTTCAACGTTTCGTCTCTATTGTAAGATTTCCTTAGGATGATAATTTTTTTAAATGTCATGCAAGTACATCGAAATATTGGGTTGACATGATGGGTTGATAAGGAAAAGTAGTAGCCGTAGCTACTAAGAGCGCTGGACGAGGGTCCAGGCTGCGAGAAGTAAGTCATTCCCCATATATATATATATATATATATATATATATATATATATATATATATATATATATATATATATATATATATATATATATATATATATATATATATATATATATATATATACAGGGTGTTTCAAAAGTCTTGGGAACATAACGATTTTTAATAACTCAAAAACTATTAGGAGTTGAAAAATGAAATTGGTACCGTTGGAAAGGTCAAAGTTTCAAGTTTTGTGGGGAATCTTCAAAGTTGCTCAATATGAGCACCATTCGTCACACGGCAGACATCTAGTCGATAGTCCATTTCCTGCCAAACGCGTTCCAGCATCTTGACGTCAATGGTTCCCACAACTGCCGTTACTCGAGCCTTTAGTTCGTCAATATCTCTTGGAAGGGGCGGCACATAGACTTGTTGCTTGACAAAGCCCCAAAGGAAAAAGTCACACGGGGTAAGATCTGGAGACCTAGGAGGCCAGGGCATGAGAACGTCATCACCTCGCCCAGATCTCCCAATCCATCTACCAGGCAGCCTTGTGTTAAGAAACTGCCTTACTCTAAGACTCCAGTGTGGTGGTGCACCATCTTGTTGAAAAATGAAGTCATCAGATTCTGCTTGTTCCAACTGAGCCATTAACCAGTCTTCCAGCATGTTGAGATAGGATTCACCAGTGATAGTTGCCTCTTCAAAGAAGAACGGTCCATAGACACCTTTCTTGGAAATTGCACAAAACACGTTCACTTTTGGTGAATCTCGCTCGTGCTCAAGAAGTTCATGAGGATTCTCAGTACCCCATATGCGAGTGTTATGCTTGTTAACTTTGCCATTCAGATGGAAGGTCGCCTCATCGCTAAAAACAAGCCGGTCATCAAAGCCGTTATCTTCCAACTTCTCTTGCATTGCAATGCAAAAGTCACGGCGAAGTGGCTTATCAGTGTCCTTCAACGTTTGGACCAACTTGAGCTTGTAAGGTACCATTTGCAGTCGTTTCCTTAAGACACGCCAGACAGTTGCTGGAGCAAGCTGAAGTTCCCTGCTGGCTCTTCTCACTGATTTACGGGGGCTCCGCTGAAAGGCTGTCCGAACTTGCTCAACTGCATCTTCTGAAGTTGAAGGGCGACCTGTTCGCTTACTTGGGCACAAACACCCATCTTTCACAAATTTAGCATGCCATCTGACAATGGATTTCCTTTCAGGGGCTTCTTTTTTAAATTTCCTGCGAAATGCACGCTGAACACATGTCCACGATTCAGTCTTTGCAAATTGGAGGACGCAAAATGCCTTGTCTTGTTTAGAGAACGCCATTACTGCACCTGGAAAGATAACACGAAAATCATTAGTATGACCAAAAACTTGATTAAGCAAGCTTTAAAATGGCACCAGGTTCATTTTTCTACCTGGAATAGTTCATGAGATATACGCATTTGTAATGTTCCCAAGACTTTTGAAACACCCTGTATATATATATATATATATATATATATATATATATATATATATATATATATATATATATATATATATATATATATATATATATTGTACATGTATTGTATTAGTTTCTGTAGATGTAAATCCGTTGAAACTCAAATGTTTATAAAAAGTGCTCAATAACAAGTAAAGCTCTTTATAAGTATGAATTTTTATTTATACAAACATTATTGGTTACATATGTTTCGGCTGCACTCTTCGCAGAGAGTCAACGTCATTAGACCAAGGATTCAGAGTAATGAGATGGGTTTGCAGATTTTTTCAGAATAAATCCTTGTTTTGGATTAGTTATTCTCTATTTCTATTTCTTATGAATTGGTATCGGTTTACCTATTTTACTTGTTGACCGTTCTTCAGCCTTTTTTACGACCTAACCATCCCTGTTTTTTATTGCCTTCTTAGCCATGGCTACTTTTCAACACTATTTGAATTCCCAAATCCTACAAACACATTTATCTTATCTATCAGTAAAATACACACATATAAACAGATTTAATAGGTACATAAGTACACATAAATAAACAGACATCAATATACACACACATCTAAACATGAACACACACACAGATCCACTTTCAAGCAAAAAATATATTTAAAAGCACGTACGTGCCTATGAATATACTTTTAGTATATAAAGCAGTTTCAATATATAAATTAATTTTAATACAAGAAAAACATCCGCCTGTACAAGTAAATACTTAAGCGTCACACCTATATACATACACGAACACACATACACATAAATATAACATATATATACGTATACACATACACACATGTACATACACCCATGTACATACATGTATACATCCACAACGCGAATATAGATATACATACATACATACACACACATATATATATACATAATGTTTGTATAAATAAAAATGTATACTTATATATATATATATATATATATATATATATATTGTGTCTATCAATCTGCTTTTCAATTCCAGCATTATAAAATATCATTTCTGATAGGGCTGGAACTATCAACGTGTGGATCAGGATTCAAGTGCTTCGATGAAATTAGTGTTGTGTTTTGATTAGTACTAGCGGGACTTGTTGCAAGGGAAAATTGATGAAACCAAGAAACTTCTGCTCTCATCCGTAAACTCCATATAATTATTTTTTAAACATTTTACTACTTACAAGTAGCAATTTTCATTTTTTTTTTGGGGGGGGGATTAAGAAGATAAAATAAAAGGTCTTATTGGAGTTTTCCACCTAGAAACCGTCCAAAGAAGTAGTCGTTTGAAAGTTTGTATAATTTTCGAATCCGATCAAATTATAGCCGAAAGTAACAGTAGAATGATAATCATAGTGAATTTTACTTTTTCAAAAAGCCTAGTTAATAGTAAACATATGTTCGTTTATTTCGCTTATTTCGTTATTACAAACTTAGTATAATTATTTTAAATTTGAATCGGGTGGACGTCGAATAAAATTTTAAAATTTTATTCATAATAAGTTTCGGTTTTTGTTGGGAAACTTAGACATGTTAGGGAGGGCCTGTGGGACGAGTGGTTATAGCACTTGTCTTTGGGCTGGACGACCCGCGTTCAAGCCCATTCACGGCATGCGAATTTTCGGGTCTGAAAACTCCCTCTGTCCACCCAGCAGTAAATGGTACCTGACTAAAACTCAGGGAAGGTTCAAGGCAGCGGAAGGAGAGGGATGGGGTCCGCCTTCCATATGCTGTGCCCTAGACACGGTGATTCTTAACAAATCGCCGCCGCTACGGCCATGGGCAGTGTGCGATGTCGGCAACGACACTCGTGCGCGTCCAGGCTATGCGACCTTTACCTTTTTTAGACCTATTATTATTATTATTGTTGTACAGTAGTAGCAGTAATAGTAATTGTAGTAGTGGTAGTGGTAGTGGTAGTAGTAGTAGTAGTAGTAGTAGTAGTAGTATAATCATAGGTGATCAAATGGAAGGCGATAATAACACCATCATCAGAATCATGAGTAAATGTATTTATTTAATTAGAGTTAATAGAAAAAGAAACGCAACATTGTATTAAAACTCGATATGTAACGACACGACTGAAAGCGATCGTTACTGAAAGTACACACTTCTACAAGTTGTTCTTTAAAACATTTAAACTGCCAATACTTATCTGTCATACAATACTTATCTGTCATACAATACTCGCTCTCGAGTATACAGTTCTTTTCTCTTGATGTGGGCGGGTGGTTGCTTTAATGGTACACATGCACGTGGGTGGCGTTTATGCGTGTGTCCGTGTTTTTTCCAATGCAGCCCATAGATTATTCGATGCCCATTACTCTATTTAAACGTGTTTTACTTGTCCTAACGGTGAGTGCGTATATACGTAGGTCTTTTAACGTATCCGTGTGTATGTGTGTCGTTGTGTCTTTGTTTCTATGTGCGGTGGACTTTTTGAACTCATTTTTTTTCTTTCTCTTTTTTTTTTCATTTCACCAACATATTCAGTTGATTCTTTCTTTATTTCGACGTCCTGATTCTTGTAGATTTACTTACCTTCTTCGTCGTGTAGATTTCTTGATCGTCTTATCTCTCTTCTCGGCCGTCTATTGTCTAGGGTGGTGTACCTGTGGACAAACGTGTTTCTTACAACAAAAAAGGGGCCAAAGACACAGTTCAAGAAGATTCTGAGACCTTTATTCGTCCTTTATTTAGACAACGTCTGAGAGAGATAGAGAGGGAGTCGCCGTTCTCCAGCTATGTTGTTTCTCCAGTTCTTTTACTTAACGATTACCTAATCTCTACTTGACGACAAGGGAGGGGCTCATTTTCGCTGAACTGAACTTAACTCAAAGTTAATATGAAAATCATATTTTTTCTGTATCCATTCGCTTCGGCCTCCACAGCGGACTCAACAAAAACTATCTCTTTCTCACATTCCCAAATGTGACGTCATAGTTCATTTGTCTCGTCAACCAATCGTATCATCGCATTTACTCTCGCTTTGGCTTAACCTCTTTAACCTTTTCCCTGTATCTCTGATCTCTCTTTATCTGTTCTGTCGTCTCATGGAGAATGAATAATTCAACAAAATACCGGGTCATACTAACCTGCACCTACATTCTTAAACCGACCCTGGCCACAATTCATACTAGCTAACGCACGCCTTTTCATGAAATATAGGAACCCTCCTAATATACCATATACATATTTTGTATGTTATGGTAACATAAGCTAATACTTGTGTCAATATCAATAAATAGACAGACGAACAAGAAGAAAGGAAAACGGAGAAGACATAGCGAGAGACCGACAGACGAACACATTTAGGCACACACGCACGCACACAGCTAGTAGCATAAACTTTACGCAAACAATTAATTATTATCGTGGTTCTTGATCATAAATTTTTTTAAATATTAAAACCAGGAAAATAATGAATGTACGTTTTTTGTATCTTGTATATTACTAACAAAAGATATTGACCAGGAACAATAACATCCACAGCAATCATAGCGTACGAGACAAACTAACCGATAACGTTAATATAGTTTAGTTGGTTTCGCCCTCCTTTTAGCAAGTTAAAAGGAGTTATTGTACAACCTTCTTGTCTGCAAGAACTTTGCTTAGTTTTGTAAATGTTGCTGTTACACGATCTATACTTTTCTTATTCAAGTATGGAATACTATTGGACGCTATGATCTGTTGTAACGTAGTTAGCCTCTTTTCCTGACTGGGAGAACGTAAAAAAAATTAAAAAGAGACACTTTTTTCCTTCAGCTGACGAATTTTGCTCGCATATGTGAAAGCATTATTCTCTCGTCGGTTGCTTTATACTTGAAGACTTGAAAAACACAAAAAGGAACTTTCATCGCTTATTTTATTTGACGTTTCAATGTTTTCCTACATTACTCTATTTCATGTACCGTGATTTTCAAAATTTCACTAAGCACACTTTCCTAACAATTAGTATCACCAACATCTACCTCAAATCTCTAAGAGCACTCCCGTTTCATGTACCGTGAGGACGGGGATATCCGAGTAACCGACGCTCCCCGAATGGGAGCAAACGCTGGAGACGTCATCTGACGTATTCTGATTCTTAGCTAGTATCCACTAAAGTATTTTGTGCATACCTTAACTAACTCATGAATCATTTTTTGTTTATTGTTCAAATCTCATAATATTGTATTCGAATTCCATCAACACATTCCTCACTAAATTTCAAAATTTCACTAAGCACACTTTTCCTAACAATTAGTATAACCAAAATCTACCCCAAATCTCCAGCGGCACTCCGGTTTTACTATCCTATGTAGATGAAATCTTAAACAGGTGTTAATTGACGATTTTAACTAATGATATTCTCAAATAGACAAAAACTGATAATTAAGCAGTTTTTTCGTAGTTGTAAAAGTTCTACCATGGAGACATTATGTAAGTGATTTGAATAAATGGAAAACTTAAGAGTTCATCTTTCGTGGAATTAGATGAGACGATCTGAAGGTAACACTGTTTAACTTTTGTTGCGGTTAGTAATGTTGTCTGTAATTGTTAAATTCTGAATAATCGAAACTTTTCTACTTACTATTTGTTTCTGTTCTTTATATCCTTCATAGACATGACCCTAAATAACTCCTTCGATTGTCTGGTTCCGTCTATAAATTGGTAATAGAAAACAGAACTGACATTTTCCGCCAAATACTTACCAAAATATTACAGAAGCTGAACTTTAGATCAGACTTAAAATGTGTACATTATGAAATTTTAATGTTAAACTTTCTGCCTTTTAATCTAGTACACACACACACACATATATATATATATATATATATATATATATATATATATATATATATATATATATATATATATATATATATGTATATATATATTTATATATGGATATATGTATACAATGTATATGTATATGTAAATCGATGCATATATATATGGGAAAATGAAAAAGGAAAAACCAAAAAATGGATGTTTTTTATGTGTACATCAACGTTTCGTCTTTATTTATAAGACTTCATCAGGTTGATGATATAGAGAAAAATGTCATGCAAGTACAAACACATGTAGGGTTGATATATTGGGAAAAAGGAAAGAAAATAATGGCCACTACTGGGTGGACGTCCGTACTTGGTGAAATGTAAATATATCAGTGTATATGATTACATATATGTATTACTAGCAGGGCTATAGAAAAGCAAAATAGAAGAGATTAAAAGTGTTACATCTTTATATTAAAACTCCTACTTTTCTACTTCTCTCTATCTGTCTCTCTATCTTGTTCACTTTACCCCTTCCCCGTTTTTTCACATCCCTTTCCCCAACCCCTCTTTCACCTCCACCCTTTCTATTCTGATCCTGTTTTAATCTATTGAAAATAATAATAATAATACTAATAATAATACTAATAATAATAATACTACTAATAATAATAATACTTCTACTACTACTACTACTACTACTACTACTACTATGAAATGCTACCTAAAATTACACAAAAGACTAAACACTTTCCCTTCAGAAATGCCTACAGAATATTCCCAAAGTAGTCGCTGGTCACCACTTAAATCATTCATTACTTCTGCAGTAAGATGCAAATATCCAGAGGACTACTAATACTATGAAATGCTACCTGGGGCAAATCCTGATAATTAGTTTCACAAAGTTCCCCTAGAGGACCAGTGAAATCGGTAGGGCTTCTTGTAGTTCCATCAATTAACTTAAAGATGGCTCTAAATGGCAGTTTATTTTAATGAATCGTATGTTACTTCCTTTTAAGTTTTTTCTCCAAAGCTGTAACTATCCTTGTTTCACAACCAGTGTTTGTACTGGTATTGCCCACCAAAATCGCCTTGACAGTATTTACATTGTTGTACTCTTCTAGAACAGCAGCAACATTTTCTACTAGAAGAACACCAGTTGCACCAATGTTGGGTATCACTCCATGGACTAGATATTTATTTGCAGTTCCTATCTCTCTGGTAAATGCTAAGTGGCTCTCTGGTCCCTTGCTTTTCGTAATCATTTTTTCACCATTTTCCCCTGTAACTTCCTTGTAATACAAAGTGTCCTTATCAACTCTACAATCAACTCCAATGCAGATAAGATGTTCATATTCCTGGACATGTTTTTGATGGCTGGTTACTTTCACTCTTGCCTTTTTCCTATCTATTTCTGATTCATCTATAATAATATCTTTTAAATTAATGGTTGGATGAAGAAGGCCCATGTGTTGTAAGTCTAATAGAAAGGCATTAGCAAGACAAGCTCCAAGGTTAAAAGATATATCACCTCTAATCAGTTCAATAGAATTTCTAGGGACTTTTAAAAGACTATAAGGTGCCTTAGACTGTCTCCCTGGCTCAAAACTGTCATCGGTTGTTTCTTCACTGGAAGATGTCTGTGAAAATATTTCTGATGTAGAGGAAGCAACATGTGAAGAATCTTGTTGCTGTTTTTCAATCTGCCTGTCTAATCTATCTGTTTCAGCTAAATCGTTTTTTGTATTTTTGACATCATCTTTGTCAATAGGTCCAAGTTGGAAACTGCCTTTTGGTCCTGTTTTCTCTCTCTGATCTTTTAATATTCTCTCTCTTCAATGGGAAGTTGAAATTTCAAAATGTGCATGTGTTTTAATAACAGATCTAGCATACATGACAAATATTAAGGAAAATATCACAATATGATTTACTACAAAAAGGAAATTATTCAGAAGTAAATTCATATTTTTCAATTAATTTAAATATTGAAAATTGGGACATGAATTAGTTCAAATTAAAAAATGAAAACAAAAAACAACCATAGAAGTAATATTACTTTCTTGTTAGGAGGACAAGTGCAGACTATATGCCTTGTTTGGCAATTTTGTGCATTTCACTTTGCAGCAAAGTCATCACATCTTAGGACAGGCAGTTTGCAGCAACATGAAGAAATATCAAATAATTTGTCCAGCTGTTCCTGAATTATTTTCACTTTGGGTGCAGTAAGAGATTTCCTGTTTATAAGTTTGGCCCTCTTGAAGCAAAATACTTTCACCTTCTGCCCTATATTATATTCCCTTAACAAAGGCAATTGTGGGTTTACTGCTTGCCAAATATTGATTATTTCCTTTGTAATCAATTTGGAAATATAATTATTTGAAAAGTGCGGATAAGTATTTTCAAGGAAATAACTAAACTGGATAACTTGTCGTAAAGTTGGGGGTTCCGTTTTATCCAAAGGACAAGGTGGACCACAAAATATTTTGGAACACTTACTGCGAGTTAAAACAGACATTTTTATCTGAAAAAAAGAAGAAAATAAATGAATAAGTCTAAAACGGTTTGATTTATAATATCTTCTAGTTTCATATAAAAGAAATGGCTGACAATTATGGTAAGTAGTTTTGGTTAGCTTTAGTGATAGTGTGTTTGAGTTAGGGTTAGGCTGCATCTAAAATTGTGGCTTGAAATGACAGGACTATTTAAACAGACTTTCAATACTGTTTGAGTTATGGTAAAATCATTCTTTTCTTTTTTTAATCCAATATTTTAGATTTTCGAGTGGGGGATAATTTTCCCAAATAGATTTAATGTAAAATGATCACCGAATTAATGACCATCACACTAATAAAAGATACTCTAAAATCTAAAATATTGGGTAAAAAAAAACAACAAAAAAGGGTTTCTCTAGCGACATAGTCGGTAATTTTACTCAGAAAATAAATGGTCCATAAAAAATGCAAAAACAAGTGTTGGATATATTTTAGTGTGATGGTCATGAAGTGAGTGATCATTTTGCGTTAAATTTATATGGTAAAGTGATCCTTCACTCTAAAATCTAATATATAGTAAACTATTTTTTTAAATAACGGATTTCTCTAGCGACATAACTGGTAAGTTTAGACAGAAAAAAATGGTTCGTAAAAAATGCAAAAACAAGTGGTGGGTAATAACTAAAAAAGAGCCAAAAATTAGCTTAAAGTATGTCGAATATAACATAGTATCAGCTATATTTTTTTATAAAAAACTGAAACATTGATACAATTTTATTTGAAACACGAAAATAAAATAGAAAAAAAAAATGTATTACTTATCTAAAAATGGAAATATAATTTCTTCAGCGGAGAAAAACAAACGTGTTTGAATTAATGTCAGATACACTTAAAATATAAAATTTAGTAGATTAAACAAGCATTTTTTTCTTTCTATTTTAAATAATTAAGTTTCTTGCATAAAAATACAAAATTACTAATTATTAAAATCCAACAGCAGTGAATATTTCATACAATTCATAAACAATAACAACAGCACGCATTTAAAACGGTGTAAACTTAAATAAGAACCAAAAAGAAAGTTCCAGATACACTATTATAAACAAACTATATTTATTTTATTTTATCATTAAAATGAAGACATTTTTCGGTTTAATGGTGTTTTATTGATAATTAAAATTAGTCTAATTTGTTTTCTACTGAAAAATCACAAATCCTGAATTCCATGAGAGAAAAAAAATGAAGGGATCTTTTATCGCTGTCACTTCCGTAAATAGTAAAATACTGTGTTTACTAAACACTGTATATTTAATCTCCATTTTGCCTTTACAAGGGTATATTTTTCTTATTTATAATCCTTATTTGTTTTTATTTGATTTATTGAGAACAATGTAAATAATTTAGTTGAAAAAATCTTTATTAAATGACATTTACACATTTTTATTACTCTAAAGGTACGGATTTTTTTGACGGCGGTAAATCTTTCACTGATCACCGAAAGGACATGCGAAATCGTTAATTTCAAACCTTTAAAGTCGTTTCCTCACTTAACGGTAACGATTTGGGAAAAATATTTTGTGTCGTTATTTATCATGCCAAACTCCAACTATCATTACCATCGCATTACCACGGTTCAAAAATCGACCTGCCCTATTACTTATGTGTCTGAAGACCGAATGGTTAGAATCGACGCCTGTCCAGTTTCGATCCCAGCTTGAAGCACTTGCCCGTCAACATACACTGAAAAGCTATGATACAACTCTTCGGCAGATATGAGAAGGAGTGTAATTTGCAATAATAAGACTGTTTCGCCGTATTACAGACATAAGAAGGAGTGTAATGCGTAAGAAAACTGTTTCGTTGCATCACAGCTCATCGGGGTGGCTAGATAAGCAAGCGCTTCAAGCCTAAATCGAAATTTGACCGTTTTCTTTACAATTTACGACTTTAATAATTCGACCGTCAGTCACGAGCCAACGAGTAAACAGAATCTCAATATGTATATAAACTACTGAAGAATGTTTCATTCGTTTTTACAAAGAACCTTGTTATTATCGGTAATGTAAGTTTGCGATTTCATTTACCACAGACAATCAACATTGTAGCAGTTAAAACATCGTCCGAGAATCCAATGTATTACACCCATGAATGCATTCATCTTCATTTAGTAATACGATGACATTTTAACACATACCTACACTTTAGAAAAATGACTGTGGACAAAAACATAAATAGAACACTATACAAAAAGCCTGTTTAAATTTGATAATCTTTGGTACAATGTTTCTATATTAGCTTTAGTCAAACTTACATTCTATTTTTAGTGGTTAAACTTACATGTAGGACGTTTTTCACAGGTTTAGCCGTGTCTTTGCATGCTTATGCGCGATTGGCTGTCCGTACATCAAACACTATGTATTAAATAGGAGACCTGGTCGGCAATGGCTACGATAGCATGCTCTATCTAGTTTCTCGGTTTAGCCGTGTCTTTGTATGCTGATGCACGATTGGCTGCCCGTACATCAAACACAACGTATTAAATAGGAGATCTGGTCGGCAATCGCTACGATAGCATGCTCTATCTAGTGTCTCGTCTGACCCTATAGATCCATCATAGACAATATGACGCAGATCCATAACGGACAGTATTGCGCAGGTCCAACATTTTTTATGCTTCAATTTGTTTATATCTTCAAATATTTATTTATGGTGTTTGGTTTAGTTGTATTGTTTTACAGCATATCAACCCTTTTTGGGTTATTTAATACTGAATCGGGTATTTTTGGTAAAAGTCTTTAAGCTTCAAGTTCTTCATATCTTCAAATATTTACTCATGGCGTTTGGTTTGGTTGTTTTTTTAGAGAAAAAATGTTGTTTTTGTTATTAGTTTTGCAGAACATGATTGAGTTTTGCAAAAGGAAAGGAAAAAAATAACATCAATGGTTGGTGCATTTTAAGTCAGGAAGCTGATATCTTCAGAGATCCTGATCTAGTAGCACCATAGTTGTGCGGATAGAGAAGTGAAAAAAACGTTTGTGAGACAGGTCGGTCGGCCTCGGTGACAGTGCTATTTGTGCGAGTACGTTGTTTATTTTTTATTTGAGTCACACAAAAAAAATCGAGTGAAATATGATATCGTTTGAATTTTAGTTTCAATATAATAACAATCATGATGAAGACAATAGTCCGAAATATGTAAATACTGTAAACTTAGAATGATTAATTGATACTACTGTCACTTTTGTCGTGCACCCTTAAGTAAGGTTGCATTGAAAAGAGACTCTGCAATTAATACGTGTTAATATTAACTTGTAACCTCCAAAGATGATTCATGGGTAGGAGCAGCGCTGTGTTACATAAAATAAAACAGTTCCAGAAATAACCAACACAAGATCAATAAAGACGTTCAACACTTGACAATAATAATAATAAAAAATCACTTCATTTATCGAACACGCGAGGAACATTTAAAAATCAATATGTTCAACAATAATAGTAAATCAAGATGAATGACTCGGTTATACGAAATTTACTCAAGGGGCATAATCCAGTATGAACAACTGACCGGCACAGAGTCCCTTAAGTAATCGCCAACACAGAGGAAAATCACATTGTACTAGCGTTAAATATGCATAATACCTGGCAATTAACACTTGCTGTTTAAAACTATCCTGTAATGTTGTAATCACTTTACTCTGGTAAGCGTCATCTCTCTCTCTCTCTCTCTCTCTCTCATATATATATATATTTTTCAAAGATAAAACTCTTCTCGTCAGAGGTATCCTGTGACGAAAAGAGTTTTATCTTTGAAAAACCATGGTTTAAGGATTAATGTAACTCCTTGCATCTGAACTTTCGATGTAATAAAATTTGTATTAATTTATGTAACTTTATACAATTTTTTATCTTCATCTTTCTTTCTTTAAAATATATATATATATATATATATATATATATATATATATATATATAAGAGAGAGAGAGAGAGAGAGAGAGAGAGAGAGAGAGAGAGAGAGAGGAATGACGCTTACCAGAGTAAAGTGATTACAACATTACAGGATAGTTTTAAACAGCAAGGCTGGAGGTTGGAATACAGTGCGGGATCTATAAGGTTAGAGATTCTTTTTGGTGGCCTTGTATAAGAGGATAAGACTAGTTGTTTGTGCACCAGCCCACATGTGGCAGAAATACACTATACATGTTCTAATGGTGGCTTTATAGAAATGTAGGATAGTGGCTGGTGTTAGAAGTTTTCTTGCTAGGTAGAAGGCAACAATCTTCCTTGCAGCAAACTTGGCAGTATCTTTGTATCTATTCTAATTTTCTGATACCGACAAGGAGGGTAACGGTTCAAGAAAGGTGGCACATGACAAAGAATCGGCTGTCCATGCTCGAAAAAACGAAAAAATATGTCAGTAAACGTTATAGACCTACTAACAAGTGTACCGAAATCGCTGCTGTATTTTCCGGCACGTCAATCATCGTTTGATCATTTCATACACGTTATTGTACACAATTGTTTAGTAGATTCACTTTAATTTGAACAGATCTTTCTTACACGCAGTACATACTATTCCTAAATGATCTCGCATTTAGTACTGACCAGGTCCAACGTCGCTTAACTTCAGTGAATCGAATGGAAACCGGTGTTTCGACGTCACTATTACCAAAACAGTTCAATATAAATTTTAAAAGAAAACAATCATATGTGAAATCTGTGCGAAAAGCGATCTTAGTTATGATATTAAGATGTGTTTTATTAGTCTTAAAATTATTGAAATCTACTCAAAGTTTACTCCTCTGTAGTATTTTGTTTGCGATTTGCATTTAGTGTAAAGAAACATTTTATTATTTTATGTATTTATTATGTTATTTTAGAAGTATACACCCTCTGTAAAAAAATAACAGAAATACTATTATGATTCACCAGTCTTCTCACTCGCTATTTATTTAAAGATATTTCTAAAATATTCATACAAAATCATAGAGTTGATTTTTCATATATAAATCATAATTATGATTATCATTTCTGATGACCTAAATAAAAAATTTTTAAATTGACTGTTAACGTTTTTATTATACAGTGGTGGATTTCTTTCCAAATTTATTTTAAGCGACAGGGTAAGTCTGGAATGGTTGTCTGACTTGCTATTTGCTTTCTCGCTTACCCTTACTCCATCCCTTAAAATGGTTTAATCTGGGGAACTATAAAATGGCACGATAACTTTTGCGTGACGGGATAGGAGTACATATATTTATTTATATAAATGCAGATTGGTATTTATTATGGAGCAGCGGATTATTAATTTTAAGATGTGGACATAACATATCCATTAGTAGCTATGTTATGTCGTTCCCACTTCAGCTTACTTGAAATGTTACTTTAATTGTGATGATGGTGGGAAGATTGGTTAAACTGCTGCTTTTTTTGTTTTACCAAGTTACAAATGAGTACGACGAAATTAAGAAACGAATTATGTTATTTTATACTTTGAAATATTTTTGTCTTTTACAGTCTCATTTTTTTTTTAAATAATAAACATGAAGATATATAACATTATCACTATATCAAATAAAACAAGCCGCGCATGCGTGGTCCCCCTCTGTATGTGACTCGATGTGGCGAGTGTAAAATGCAATAAATTTGGGCGATTTGGGGCATTTTTGACCCCCCCCCCTTAGACACCCTGGGGGCGCGAACAAGAATTTTTCTGAGGTTAAGGATGCTCATTTTATATCCAGAATAATTGCCTCTACATTTTGGCCAAGTTTCAGAAAAATTGAATGGATGGATCAAACGTTATGGGAGAAAAGGGTCATTTTTGCCATTTGGGGGTGGGGGGGGGCTTTTGACACCCTGGGGGCGCGAATCAGATTTTTTACAAGGTCAGCGATACTTATTTTCTATTAGGAACAATTGCCTACACATTTTGGCCAAGTTTCAGAGAAATTGAATGGATGGATGAAAAGTTATGGGGAAAAAAATGTAATTTTTTGCCATTTCGGGGCCTTTTGTCCCCCTGGGGGGGCTAACCAGATTTTTTTCAAACATCGGAGAATGTCACTTTCTAACCTGACAAAAGTTACAACTTCATGCAAAATTTCAGAGAAATTCAATGGATAGTTGCGGAGAAAAATCCGGACGGACGGACGGACGGACGGACGGACAGACGGAAATGCCTCAAAACATAGGTCTTCCGATTTTATAAATCGGGGGACCAACAATAATTTTATCAATCTTGTGGACAGCATTTTCGTCAAAAAATAAGGTATTCACATGCTTACCATTCACTTCGTCGCTTCAAGGAATATGTTTTGTTTTTTTTCAATGAAGATAAATACAACTATTTCTAAATATCAAACCTAATTTAATATTTTCTTGATAAGATATTATATTCCAGTGTCTAACTTGACCATCTCTATTAGTGTGATGGCTTTGTGTGTTTTTTCGTACAGGATGACCAAAGAATAGCCCCATCCCTCCGTGGAATCGTTAATACAATTCACAATCTTTTCTGCAATTTAACCATGTTTTGTAATAACTACCAATGCTTATTAATATCTATTTCTAAAAATGCCACCGGATCACATGCGGCCTTTCTCATTGTGAGAAAATAAAGATAATGTATTGTTTGGTTTTGGAAATCAACCTGAGCGCCACCATTGATTGGCGCTAACTCTTTTCCTTTGTAAGGATAGAAAGTAAATAACTAGACAAATTGCAGCATTATTAAGTACTTCTTCACATTACGACCCAAACTAACTCTGACGCTACCCTGACATTAACCCTAACTCTAACGCTAACCTTAACCCTATCCGTGACCATAAACCTTATTTTAGTCGCTTTTAACTCGAGAACTGGAGAAGCACCAATTATTATATTGATAATATAACGATCACTGTCTCTGTCTGTCAGTCTGTCCGTCCTGTGGAATTTTTGTAAACGTAATTTCAGAAATAAACAATAAATAATTTAAGCGCTCAGGCTACGATTCGAACTCGCAACCTTGACGCTGACAGACGGACGCACTAACCTCTGCACCACCAAGACAAGTGATATAATCATATTAATTTTAAATGATACAGAATTTGTTGGGTTTTTTTCGACTTCCAGTTACAAATGAATGATTTGTTTTTCCCGTCTCTGTTCGTTTTGATTGCAGTTCTATTCTCTTCTCTGATCTACAACGTCCGCAACGTAAAAGCAAGAAAAAAGAATAAGCAAAAAAACTGCCGTTGTTTTCATAGACCTCCACTTGCTAAACTTATTTATTTCATAAATAATTGCAGAGTAGACTTTTTTTTAATCCATGAAATTTATTTTCAGGGGGATTTCTGCCCCTTTCCTATATTAGAAATAAATCTAACATAAGTCATTACAATTCCTATAGCATATTCTAGCTATGTTCAAAATGCCATAAAAGTATCTTCAATAGAATTTGAATACATAGAAAATTTATTTTCAGGGGATGACGTTCTGCTTACCTTTCTCTCTTTAAAGTAAATCTGAGTGGGATTTATTGCCTGTTTCCTTAGACTTCCTCACTCGGAAAGCAATACTATTGCGCCTATACGGGTAATTTTTTGTTCCAACCATGAGTTCCTCATGCAATTTAGTATCTGAAACCCCTAGTATCTAAAAATTCTTCGATTTTTTAAAAACTTTTGTTGACTTTTGTTGAATTTTTGTTGACATTTATATATACAGGATTCAGAGCATATATATATATATATATATATATATATATATATATATATATATATATATATATATATATATATATATATATCCTTGTGAACAATTGGAATTCTCTGCCAGACTGGGTCATCGACGCAACAGACATAAACGACTTCAAGTGCAAGTTGGACAAATATTGGCTTCACAGACAATATTTACTCAGACCTGTGCACGAACTAATATAGTGGACAAGAAGGAAAGGAACGGGAGTTACAACAAAAGCCTTTTTCCAAAATATATGTTATGTTATGTTATGTTATATATATATATATATATATATATATATATATATATGTGTGTGTGTGTGTGTGTGTGTGTGTGTGTGTGTGTGTCTGTGTGTGTGTGTGTCTGTGTGTGTGTGTATATTATAGTTGCATTCCATAGATCATGGTGAATTAATCCAAGACAATAATTTTCATTGGTTTTAACAATTTTGTTATTTCTTTACTTCAATAAGTGTTTTACACCTCTCATAATGCACACAAAAGTAATTTATTCACATACAATATTAATTCGTATCCATTACGTGCGTTTCAACGGCAAAATCCGGATATGGGTATTGTTTTCAATTTGTCCAATTTTGTCAAGTTTCAGAGGAAAACATTCTATTATCACAACATTGGAGGGGAAATACGGTGAAAATCCAAATTTATTTCTAATAAAAACTTGGCCAACTGAAGTATATAAAGGCAAAACACTCACTTAAAGGTAAAAAGAAACAATCCACTAACCAATAAGATTTTTACAATCGAGAAAACACATGAAACAGATTTCTCAAACGATGTCTCCAAAACTAATATGGGAAATATTAGCTTTAGTGCCATTCATTCCCTTTGTATTAAAATAAATTAAACTGAACTTAGACGATATTACCCACTCTTAAATGATCGGTTAATTAGTTTAGGAGTGAATCATGTACATACACATATATAAACATATACACATACCTAACTATATATATTTATATATATATATATATATATATATATATATATATATATATATATATATATAGCATTAGATAAAATGAAAGAATAAAATAAGGTGCGAATCAAATTTGGCTATTTATTTTACTGGTAGGAATTTTTCTTCAGCGCACCTCACACACGTCATCCACTCATGCATAGAGATTTATACTGTAGTGAGGTGATAATGAAATGGTTTGGTTGATATGTAGTCATACCCTTAATGACAATAAAAGTGTAAAAATTTGGGAATTTCCTTGCTTTTGTACATTTAGTGTATATGAATTTTCATCTTAACCCTATTAAGGGCATATGATTTCAGTATACTGACATTTTTAATGAAATATATATATATATATATATATATATATATATATATATATATATATATATATATATTATTTACATTCCATACACCATGGTGAATTAATCCAAAACCATAAGTTTCAATGGTTTCACCAACTTCCTTATTTCTGTACTTCGACGAGTTTTTAGATCTCTCATTTTACGCACAAAAGTAATTTATTAAAATTTAACATTTATTCCTATCTCTGACGCGCGTTTCATGGCAAAAATTGGATCAGTGCATTTTTGTAATTAGTCCAATGTTGTCAATCATGTCATACCAAAAACAGCAGAGGGGAAAAACAGTGAAAATTAAGGATGATTTCTTGATAATAATTCGGCAAACTGAAGTATATAAAGACGAAATACTCACTTTGGGAAAAGGTGGCCACTTCAGAACAAAGAAAACAAAAGAAATATATATATATATATATATATATATATATATATATATATATATAATAAAGTCGTATCTAAATAATTTTCTAATAAACATAAACGTTTAACAAGTTTAATCATCATTAGATGTGATACATTTGATACTAGGAGGTTTGGTAATTATCAACGAAAGTCTTAACATGGAATATTTACAAATTATTGCAATTGGCTGTTCGCTACTTAACCGGAAGTGTGCAATGCAGTGTTCCGGTTAAGCGCCTCGTTAACTTACAATTTTATTTCACGATTTTAATTACTTTCTTTCAGATGTTATATCCATTTTATTTATGTTTTTAATGGCTATCAATAATAGCATCATTAAGTTATTATCCAAGTAGTTGATGGAAAGTGCGGAAAATTAAACGTTTTGTTATTATTTGGCAGGAATGGTGGAGTTTGATTAACGATTAAAAGTTTCCCCGTATGAATTGAATGCTTGCTTCAAACGAAATTGCCATCAAAATTTCGTTTCATGAAACGAAAAATATAATGAAGGAATAATAAACATAATTTGACAAATATTTTTTAAAATATGGTTTACGTGGTATGGATACTTTATTAACTCGGGAAAATTGTGGAAAAGATTTTCGATAAAATAAATTATAATCCTTCCATCATATTCACATAATTGGTCAAATTATATTTATCTTTCAACATCAAACTTCCATTTAAAAGTTGTAAAAATCATCCTTTTTTTATCTAATTCTAAATACAGTTATTCGGAGTTTCGCGTTTTTATCATCATTCTCTCAATTATCCATTGTTTCAATGGGTTATATTTCTATCAGTCGTAATTTGTTTGTTAACAGAATTTTCATAAAATCAGATTAAAAGGTGCCACGCGGTTTATTAATAATAAAATACGAAGCTAACTTTTTTTTAAATTCCTATTCACAAAATATTTACAAAAATATAATTTAACCTGATGAAATGAGGTGCGAATATATAACAAAGACATAAAGCGAATGCCCAATTAGTATTAATTCTCTTATGCCACTCCCCAACGTCAGAGAATAAGAATGTGGCCAGTATCCCCATACCAGCATTTCTCATGTAATCACCGCCCTCTCTGTCTATAGTTCTGCTTATCGATTTGATTACTGCTGCTCTTAGCTTCTTATCTCTCTCCCCCCCCTCTCTCTCTCTCTCTCTCTCTCTCTATATATATATATATATATATATATATATATATATATATATATATACATATATACATATATATATATATATATATATATATATATATGTGTGGGAAATGATAAAGGAAAAACCAAGAGAGATTTTTTATATACTCATCAACGTTTCGTCTTTATTGTAAGACCTCGTCAGGATGATAATTTGTTTAAAAATGTCATGCAAGTACATCTAAATATTGGGTTGACATGATGGGTTGATAAGGACAAATAGTAGTCGTGACTACTAAGAGCTACTTATCAACCCATCATGTTAACCCAATATTTCGATGTACTTGCATGACATTTTTGTTAAAATTATAATCCTGAGGAAGTCTTACAATAAAGACGAAACGTTGATGAATATATAAAAAATATCTCTTGGTGTTTCCTTTTTCATTTCCCATTACGTCGGATTACTCTCATCCTTCCTTCTCATATGTATATATATATATATATATATATATATATATATATATATATATATATATATAAATATAATAATTAAATAGTTATTATTAAATAATTATATACGTGCATGTATATATATATATATATATATATATATATATATATATATATATATATATATACATGTGAACGTTCGTGAGTTTCCTATAGAAAGAAAAGTTAGAGAATCTACATAAAAACTAAAAGTGTATTTATATGTTAAACTTTCTGGGGAAGACAATGGAAGCGGTCCTGAATCTTGAAGTTTCTTTCCACAGAAGATATGGAGCAGTAACCTCTCTTTAAATTTCAAATATGTCCTATTCTGATATGTATAAAGCATTCCCGATAAAACTATCGAAGTTGTCCCGAACTTCTACGTTTCTCTCAATATACCGAATCTGTATGTTTCATTCTAATGGAGCTATAGAGGCAGAACTCCCTTAAAACTTCAAATACATATATCCGATTGTAATCAAATTTAAACTTTATTCAGTAAGCTTTTAATAATTTCAATTTCTTCCGACTTTATTATGGGTTTCAAAACGAGAGGAAAAAAAGGAAATAAATAAATATGTTGTCATGAGCGTAGCGAAAAAAGACAGTGTCCCGCATTAAATCCCGAGCAACGTTGGGTATTCATGCTAGTTATTGATAAATTGTATAGTTAAAAGACTCGAAAATATTTATGCGATTTAAAAAGAAAAGTTAAAACAAAAATGAAAGTATTATCTTTCGGAAAGTTTTCAGATGAGGAATATTCGGACTACTGTTCTCATCCTGGAAACAATTTGGACTACTGTTCTCATCCTGGAAACAATTTGGACTACTGTTCTCATCCTGGATGACGTTTCGGTCGATGTGACCGCCGACAGTCTTACAAATTTCCGAAGTCGACATAAAAATTTTCGAGTTCGATAAGACGCACCTGAAGAAGGTCGAAGGTTACATCGGCCGAAACGTTGTGGAGATAACATCCAAGCTGAGAACAGTGGTCTGAATAATCCAAATAATACAGAATATTAAAGTAAAAAAGACTCCCGGACGATGCCGGTTATGTACAATTAGAATTTTATAGACTTGTGTACTGGTACAAATTCTATTGTGAGAGCGTTTACTGGATTCATTACTATTATCAATCAGAAATAAACGCACCAAAAATTCCAATGGACTTACATTAATTCATTTATCATTGCTGGAATTTAAAACAACACTTTTTATTTTCTGCCCTAACTTACTTGATTATTACTAATACTTTATTCTTGATCTACATTGACTTTGTATTTCGTTTGTATTAATTTCATATGTATTAAATTGAATTGAATTGGATTAACTTACACTATTGATTGTAACCATGGCTACCAGCTGGCCCTTAATATTATAACTGTATTTCAAAAGTTTTTTTTTGAATAGTTTTATGGGTTGTTTTGGTTTTATTGCGAACCATGATGCCATATGTTTGGGGTGTTTCCTTTACATTATATTCTAGTGTTTTCGGTAAAAACTCACATACACTAAATCTACATTGTAAGAGATTGAAAAACCAATAACTTTTATCAGATATGAAACCAACAAGCTACCAGTCCACTATAAAACAGAATGGCCCCAAACTGTGCGACTTATAAAATCGTTTATAAAATTCACAATCCCTTTCGCAATCCATGAGCGATGTTTCTGACAAAAGGGGAAGAATTGCTGTTTTCTGCGTCGGAATCTATCCATCTAGCTCTTATCGTTGGATTTATTTGACCTTGAAGTAGTATTTTTTTAGCTTTTTACATCAAGTGGCTTCATGCCTTGTCTGGAGTAATTTCCATAAACGAAATCCAACAATATTTGGTAAAAATAAATTTCAGTCTATGCTTGACTTATCCACCAAATTTCAGCCATGAATTTCCAATAATTTTTGTTTTATGTCCGTAAACTTTTTCTTTCATGTGAATCAGATGATGCTGGTGTTGGCATTAGTTGCCCCGATGTTTTCCTAGTTAGGAATCTTTCTGGAAAGACATCGGATAACTACGGGAAGGACCACGAGAAGATTGCCAACATCCCTAAGTGAAAGTAGTACTTGGAACCGACTGGATTCGAACATGGAACACCCAGGTCTTCAGTCCGTGTCGATATCCACTTAACCACCGTCACCTCCCGTCCGTAAACTGATAAGCACACTTGGATATGATGGACAAAATAGTAAATACGTCTGACACACTTCCCTATTGGCACTGGCTTGGCTTGAGCTGTTATGGACATCTTGAGTTCAATTTCTATAGATATTACATTTGAGATAAATTTACAAATAAAATTCCATGTGTTTAAGTTCCGGTTTGTGTGAAGCCAATTCAGGATAGTAAAGGGAGATGATGGTTGTTAAGTGGATATCGACACGGACTGTGGACCTGGGTGTTCCATGTTCGAATCCAGTCGGTTCCACAGTACCACTTTTACCTAGAGATGTTGGCAACCTTCTCGTGGTCCTTCTCGTAAGTATCCGATGTCTTTTCAAAAAGATTTCTAACTAGAAAAAACATCGGGGAAACTAATGCCAGCACCAGAATCATCTGATTCACACGAAAGAAGAAGAAGGATAGTAACCCCTACTGATGAGACGATCACCAAAGTGTCTTCTATATAATTTAACGGCGATAAAACAAAGAGTGAACCTTTGTGACTGAAACAAGCCATGAATAGGCTGAAGTTTTTTGTACAAAATATGGTTGAATTTCACAAATAGTTTTATTAATGATTCCATGGGTATTTTATGTATCTCCTCTCAAGGAGGTTTGACACAAGTTCAGGTGTGGGTTTTGATGAAAGTGTTTCTGTGGAACGAACTTTATTCGAACCCGGCACATCTAGGTTGTCAGTCCTCGTCGTTAAACCATAGGTCACCTAGTATATCAGATAATAATCACTGCTCTTTTTTTTTTAAATACCATAACATATATATTTGCTATGTATAATTGCGATTGTATTGAATTGAATGTCATGTTACTATTTATTCTAAACATATTTGCTCGTTCAGTTTTAAAGGCGTGTGAGTCGAGTACATGGACCAAACAAGAGCAAATTACTTTTTGGTGCTGATTCGGGAATTTGTGTAATGCTTTTTATCAAGATAGCATCGAGATCTAGCTTTTTCAGATATGTTCTCATATTTCCCATGGAATAATACATCTTCTGGTAAGCAATACGTAAACATATTAAGCGTCGTAAAACGTGAGCGTGCGTACACAGTTTGTGTAACTTTCACTTACGAACATTGTTCAGCTATGAATACATGAATAAATTATGTTCTCGGTATAACTTTATTATTTTAAGTGCGTCATCGCATTTCGATGAGAAGCATTGTCTGTTGGTTCGTCACGCTCGATTGAATGGACGCTTATTAAGAATAGCCGTTCTAGTTTTTGTGTTATCGATTTCCCATTCTTCCTGATGGAGAATAGGATTTCACCTGCATTCCTTTGTTGTCTGATATAAAAGCTAGGACGCTAAATCATGGTTGCACGACTATCAGTTTGACTTTCTATACGGGTGTATTATGCTAAAGGTGACTATTCTAACGTGGCAAAAGTATGCACTCTATTCAGTGTCATTCTAGTAAAGGGTTTTAAGTCACTTGCGTAGCCGTAGGTATATAACAAGTTTAGCCATCATTGGCTATATTAGTATTTATTTGCTCCTCTCCAGGAGTTAGGCACAATGCCAGTTTTATCTTACTCCCACAAGTAAGATGTGACCCAAAATCGGGTCGAGAAAGTGGGACGTGAAAAGCCAGCGCCCGAGAAAGTGAGCACTCTGGCCATTAAAAATTGCCTGGGTAGCCTCGTCGGCATTCCCCAGTAGGGACCCCTCAGGCAGTAAGCAATAAACTTACTCCTCCCCAAAGAGGGGAGGCTAAGTCTGGGAGGGTGGACCTCCTAGAACTGCACAGGACCGACCCATGGACCGGCGTAAATCAAGCCCCGAAGGTCAAGACAATACCAGTCTATGGGGTATAGTATCCATCGGAACAGATACTACACTTTGATCTTAGCCAAAAGGCCAGGCAAAACTATATTAGTATTGATTCACTCCTCTCTAGGAGGTAGGCACAAGGCCAGTTTTTATCTTACTCCCACAAGTAAGATGTGACCCAAGGTCGAGTCGGGAAAGTTGGGTTTGAAAAGCCAGTGCCCGAGAGGTGAGCACTCTGGCCATTAAAAATTGCCTGGGCAGCTTCGTCGGCATTTCCTGGTAGGGATTCCTCAGGCAGTAAGCAATAAACTTACTCCTCTCCCAAAGAGTGGAGGTAAAGCCTGGGAGGGTGCACCTCCTAGAACTGCACAGGACAGACCCACACACCGGCGTAAACCAAGCCCCGAAGACCAAGACAATACCAGTCTATGGGGTGTAGTATACATCGGAACAGATACTACACTTTGATCTTAGCCAGAAGGCCAAGAAGAGTAGCCGGAGCATATTCATACATGTAGAAGGAGACGACAATATTAACGTATGGATTCATGTCGCTAGTTTATAAGTTGATTCTTCTAGTTCGTCCCACTGAGTTCTGTTATTATCAATCAGACACTTTCTTGTTAGGAAAAAACAAATAAAACTTGAATAGACAGATTTTTTATCCGATTTCGGTGCGGATACCAAATAGATTTCGAAAACATAAACATAAACCAAAAACAATTAAGGAGAGATTAGAGCATCTAATTCAGTGAACCGTTTAGTAGATGAGAGCAAAACCCGATTATACATTAGATAGATTGATTTTGATTTCGCAACGCTTCGGGTTAATTCAGTCTGTTTGTCGCATTATCTTGGCCATTTAATCTGTGCGTTTAGCGAGGAAAATGCTATTGTAATACTAAGCGTGGGAGATCAACGGACAGACCGACGAAGTGGTGGAGGCCATTTTATCTGATAGACATGTGTGTAGCCATCTAAACGCCACCTGCAATGAATTATGATGCTTAGATGGAATTGAATTATCTTTCGTGTTAAGTCTTCCCCAATAGCGATAGCCATAATTGTACAGGCTGTAATTAAGAATAAACATGGCTTCTCTGTGTTCCATTATTCGTTTAAACGTCATCAAAACTTCTATTAGGAAATGAACTTTGGACTTCAGAAAATAACCTTAGGGGTGCTCTATAACATCGCCTCAGAAGTTGAACGAGTGTAACTGTTAGGAGAATGTTAAAAAGCACGTTCATTTCAACAAAAACGTTCATTTCAACAAAAACGTTAATTTCAACAAAAACGTTCATTTTAACAAAAACGTTCATTTCAACAAAAACGTTCATTTCAACAAAAACGTTCATTTCAACAAAAACGTTCAACTAGAAAAACGGTGGTGAAAAAGGGCATCGTTAAAACATTTACATTAATAAATCAAAATACTAATCTAACACGGTAAACGGTAAACGGTAAAATGATTAAACGGTAAAATGATTAAACCAAGGAAACTGTAACTACTAGAAAGATTTTAAACTGCCCCGCCCCCATCGGAAAAAAGGCGTCAGACTCGGCTGATACAACAAAATATAATCGTGAAGGGTCGAGGAGGATGTAAAGACCGAGAATGAAGGATACTAAACAGACCTCCACTGGGGCCTTGTGGAGACTTATTGCCACCTAAATCCCAGAAAAGACCAATTGTTGTTGCCAGCGATAAATCAATGCGAAGCGGCTGTTGCGATGACGCAAAGTAATTTTCAATAGTTAACGAATGAGGTAGAGAGTACTGGAAATCTTGGGAAACTTGTTGTCACCCAGACTCCAGGGAACACTACCGGTTATTATCAGTGAGTAATAACTGATGGTGACCTGTGTTAGAACTCCTAGCGAGTAGTAGTAGTAGTAGTAGTAGTAGTAGTAATAATAATAATAATAATAATAATAATAATAATGATAATCATAATAATAATAATAATAATAATAATAATAATAATAATAATAATAATAATAATAATCGCACGAGAGAGGCGCAAGCATAGGCTGACGCCACGAAAATTATGGACAGAGGGTCGAGGAGGGAAAGCGCAAACCAGACCTCCGCTGGAAGAGCGCGGACAGCTCTGGGACCTTGGGGAGGCTAGTTGCCACTCGGGCCCCAGAGGGGACCAATTGCCCTTATCAGCGGGAAATCGGTGGTAGGTGGCTGTTGCGATACTGCAAGGTCATCAGCGGTGATGAACGAAAAGAGGTGGAGCATACTGGAAGTCTGAGGAGACTTGTTGTCACTCAGACTCCAGGGAATACCACAGGTTGTTGGCAGTGGGCGATCACTGACGATGACCAGTGTGATAACTCCTAGTGAGTAAATAATAATAATAATTTATTTGATATTCTTCAGTAATAGAATTTGAACTCGTCTCTCTATCACTACTGCAGAGATCTTTCCTTCCAACCTCCGTATCCCTAATATAATTTTCTATGAATCTAGTTTTTTTTTACCTAGAACTTCCCATCTATAGGAACACGTTTCCCCAAGATTGCTTTCCTAATGACTAAAACATGGTCATCTTCAAATCTAATATCAATAAATACTTGTTATAAAATGTCTTGATAAGACTTTATTTATTTATTTTCATCATTCTCCATCCTTTAATCTCAATTGTCTTCGATCCTTCATAACTGGTGACTCATTAGTAAAAAAAAAGCGAGATGACGTCAAACAATTTTTTATCAGTCTGAAAAACTTTAAACACATTTCTTTATCAGTCGTGAGCTGTTTATACAATGACCGAGATTCAATTCAGAAAGTAAAGGCGGTGTCAACAATTCAAATTATATTCTAAAGCAAAGAAATACATTATCTAAGAAATAGGTCAGTAAGTCAAAGTACATCAGACAGAAACGGGAATAACCAATGAGACAAGAGACCAAGAGAAGACTCAACATATCAGTTAGAATATGAGATTTCGGAAGAGTATTCATTGTTTGAGCGAAAAATGTTTTTTTAAATATTGGGCATGTATAAAGTTTCAGTTAACGAAAAAATATAAATTGTATATGTATGTAATTGAAATGGAATGTCTACTCATGATTTGATTACTAATAAACGCAGCAATGCATAAAAAGACGCACATACGAATACAGCAAATCGTCCGAACCCAAGGAATCAAACAAATATTTAGGATCGACCATTAGACGCCCAATACCCCGACTTATATAGCCATATAAACTTATGTAAGTCTATGTTACATAAACACAAACACAGACTCATCAGTATACGAGGAGGTGATTATTTGACCTCTGGGGTGTATTAGGGGATAGAACCGCTGACTCAGTGGGGCTGCGAAAAGCATGAAACGCTTGATGAACTTCCGATCGGGAATGCGTCGATATACACTGTCTATGAATTAGTTTCTCTTACTAAAATAACGTCATATTTTTCAACAATATTATCTTAGAACACAATAAATCTAATAAAACAACGACTTTTAGGCAAAATTCGATGTTATTCATCTACATAGTCACGTTCTAGGCTGATACACTGATTCTACCGCATCTTTAACAATGCGATGCCTTTTCTGTAAAAAAAGAATTGTCTGTGGCATTAAAATACGCCTCAATTTCTGGTATCGCTTCTTCATTAGAATCAAATGTTTTGAGGTCTGAAAACAGCCAATAGTCGCTAGGTACCTATCTAAAAAAATAGGGTAAGTTCTGAAGTAATTCGAAGTCCAATTCAAAGTGCAATTCGAAGTGCAATTCGAAGTGCAATTCATGTTGTTTTGTCATCGTTGCAGTCGACTTGTGACATGGTGCAGTGTCTTGGTGAAAAGAACACTGTTTTCTTTTTCATTTGTAGCTTTTTCGTGATGATTTCTTCCTTCAAACGAACCAGTAATGCTATATAATATTAGCTGTTGATGATTCTTCTTTTCTCAATGTACTCCATGAACAAAATACCTTGCGCATTTCAAAATACGGAGGCCCAAATCTTACTTTCTGATGTTTGCGTTTTTGGTCGCTTTGGATAGCTTTCACCTGCTGTCTATTCGACTCCGAGGTGAAGTAATTAACCCATGTTTTATGCATTCTCACATATTGACCTAAACACTAATTTTGTTTGCGTTGAAAAGTTGCAGCCAACGCTCTGAATCGTCGACGCGTTGTTGATTTTGATCGACTGTGAGCAAACGCGGAACCCACTTTAAACACAGCTTCTCATTGATACATGTTCATGCAAAATAGTGAATACACTGCCTTCTTAAATCTTTAACGGCTATTTGACGCAACTTAAGTTAACGATCGGCATAAAACACGTTTGTTGAGGTGTTTATGTTTTTCGGGACAACTACTGAATTTTGGCGACCTGAGCGTTCAGCATCTTTTGTGTCTGTACGACCGCGTTTAAAGTTAGTATACCACCTCTTAATAATTATTTCCAACGAACCATAGTCCGAATAACGCTTATTATCCAATTGCTTTGTTTGAACAGTATTTTTCACATCAGAAAGTAATGCTTTATCAGTACAGGATATTCAGAATTTTCCGTTTTTGTTTATTTGCAACAGTAGCTTCACTGAAATAACTGTAATTTCTAAACATACAAACTGACCGGGCTCAAATTCTTACCGGTACAATTTGAAGGTTAGTACTTCATAAAAGTTATATGGATTTTATTATTAGTTGTTTCTATCTATATGTCAGGACCGGGACTTATTGAGTGATGTCTTACATCATCTTTTCAACGGTGTTTTATTCTGAAGTAAATAGATATCTGAAGCGTTACTTCTAACCCACTGAAAGGAACATAGTATCATAAAAAGACAAACTTGCAAACTAATCACTTCTACAATCGCGTAAATTTCGCAGTTGATCAGCCACAAATTATCCATCAACTCATCAAATAAAGCAATATTTAGCAAAGCTCAAAGCCGAAACTTTTATAGGCTTTCCTGTACAAATAAAATTCACGCCGAATTAAACAATGAAAAAAAAACGCATCTAAAAAGTAGAATATTATTCTGTTTATAAGTCATAAAACAAAAGCAAAAATGAAGGCATTCAATATATTTCGGAAAATAACAAATAACATCAAAAAACTGAATAACATCCATTTAATATCCGCCATTTTGTCTCGGCTGCCACCTTTCCTCTCTTATCGTCTGATCCTTTCAAATCCATAAAAATATCCTAAAATATTTATCCACAAATGTTTGGGGGTTGTAGGTTATCTAATCAACCCAAGTTTTCCGTGTGTGCGTCTGTCGGTAAACTTATGATATATGGTTGGGTAAGAATCTGATGTTAAATATTTTGAATCAGCCGGAAGATCAGACACGATCATAGCAAATATGAGAAGTTGTTTTTTATGAGGGAATTAATGTACAGACACCGAGACGGGGATTTATTTTTTCTTTCCCACTGGAAAATATTAAAACGAAATTGAAAAAAGCGGCACACGAAATGAAAACAGAATAATAAGTAAAAATATAGATGGGAAGAAATGAATGATGGAAATTAGGAAAAAAGAACGAAAAGAAGAAATTGGGACGAATAAAAATTAATTATTCAGGAATGAAAAAAAGGAACAAATTTGTTGAAAGAAATAAAAATAATAACAATAAAAATCAGTGAGAAGAAAAATAAATAAAAAATAATGTAAAAATAAAGATAGATATATAAAAGAGAAAGAATAGGATAAATAACTATATATATATATATATATATAGAGAGAGAGAGAGAGAGAGAGAGAGAGAGAGAGCGAGAGAGAGAGATAGATGAATTTAAAGGAGAAATAATTCACAGGGGAAAGTAAAAAGAAAGAAAGAATGGATCAATAGAATAAAGAAAGAAATAATGGAAAATGGAAAAAGAAAGAAAGAAAGAAAGAAAGAATAAACGGAAGAAAGACAAAATGAATGAATCAATAAAAGAATAAAGTAATGAATAAAATCAATTAAGAATAAATAAACACGTGAAATAAAAAAGTGAAAGAAAGAAAGATTAAAGGAAAGAATGAAAGAAAAATAGAGAAAAAAGGACAATTTTTTTGAAAACGAGAAAATAAAAAAAGGCAGTAAGAAAGGATGAACAGTGAAAATCAGATGGCAAACAAATAAGAAAGAAAAATTGAATAATCTAAAAAAAAAGGGAGAATGAAGAAGAGTACAAAAGAAACCTAAAGCAAACCTTCAAAGGTTTTAATGGCGGGCAGTTACTTGCATCGTCGAAGCTGAGATTCCAGCGATTGAATTTTGTAGACCGATTCGAACCCATTAATTCGTCTGCATCACCTTTACCGTACACTTTACAAACGGTTTTATAAATTTATTGGGCGTCTTCGGGCCCATTAAAAGAAGAAAAGCATTACACACTGAAAAGTTTGTGTTTATCTCGTTTGAACTTTATAAGGACGAACGAAAGGAAGAAATTGCTGTAAATATCTGAATATTATTTTTGGTTTTCTTTCATATTAAAACAAGACGTTGGATCAACGTTGATACATTGTGCATTTTCTTATTTTCTTCTTCCTCTTTTTACTCATACTGTTCCTTTAATCTCTTTTTTCTTTTCCATTTCTTCTTTATTTATGTTATTTATTTACGACATCTCATAACTCTCTTTCTCTTACACTGATTCTACTACTACTTCTTTTATTTCCCACTTCCCACATTATGGCCTCGTTCGCACTTCAGCGTCGTGCATACATTGCTGTTATTACTCATCTTTTCCTTTTCTTCTTTATTTATGTCATTTATTTATTTACGTAACCGTACGTTTCTCTGATTGCAGCTACTACTACATACTTCTACTCCATTATTTGCTTCCATTCATTAATTCTAATTTTATTCGTCCTTCACACGCAAACATACATGAATATTATTACTTCACTTTTTGCTTTGTTTACGACATTTATTACCGCATCATCATACTCTCTTTTTCTTACGTTGTGACTCTTTCTATTCCGCTCCTCCCAACACTTTTACTCTCATGTACTCTTTCCATATAAAACATTACATATGCAAACAAACAAGCAAGCAAGATTATTAAAGTTTTACTATCATATCTATTAAAATGCTAATTAAAAAAAGAAGTATTTAAATAAATTAAATTAAACAAGAAGATTCGAGTGAGCTTTTCTTAGTAAAAAACCTAAACTCTTTAAACTATATGTAAACACAAACAAATAATACTTATAAACATACAATCAGTCTACAAAAATATTTCCTGTGTATCTGTAGGAAAATAAATAATTTAAATTATCTGCTGTAGGTCGTGTGGTCGGAATGTTCGCTAATACCTTATACCATATCAAAAGCGACGCCAATCTAAATCTTGACTTTATGGCCACTTTTACCGGAAGTAGTGAGTTGCGCATGTATTCCACCTTGTTACTGACTGCCCTCTGTTTCTATTCACTCAAAACAGGTAGAATCGTTAGTATTCCTTTTAGTGTTCTCCGTAGTTAATTCATCCTAAACAGGGTCGTGAAATACGTTGACTCGGTAAGGTCGTGACCTTCGTAAGTGACGTCATACTAGTAAGTAGCAAGCGAGATTTGTCGAGCAGTCTTTTTCGTGTAAAAAGAATGAAGTGTTAATATTTTATTGCTAACAAATTGTTACGGAAAATTTTGTTGACACGTGGACATAAAAGTTCAATTTTATATACGTTCAAAATTATATTATAATTTTTTATCACGACAAACAAAACGTTTTATGTTATGCAGACTGTTATTGTGTAAAGAATATCTCAAACTTTATGGGAAGCATGCAAGCATTTGTTTTTTTTAATTTTATATTTTCCTATCAAGACAGGTTTGTCATCCTTCTTGAATGTTAGTCTAAACGAGTTTGCGTATAGTTTTATCTTCAAATCACTCTCAGACTTCCACCTTGAAACCGACATGAACAAAACCTTCAGTAACCTTTTTTAAATACCAAACAATTGCTAGATCTAAGATGAAATAATTTAAGAGAGAAATTAACGCCGTATTATGTCTACATTTAGTGTGTAACCGTTTCATCGGAGTGTCTTGTTTATCTTCTTAGCACCGACCATTGTGACGTCAGCAGAAAAATGAGACTAAGTGAAATGGTCATCTCTTTACGAAAGTCATGACCAGATTCCCTTGAGTCGAACAACAGGCCTAAATAAATTCTCATCAGCATACCATAAACACATCTCCCCCGCAAAATATATTACTCAGTACTTTCGAATTAGCATTGTAAAAAATCATATTCGAGATTTCCACGGCTAAGGTTATCATAACGTCGGACATGTTTGATTTCATTATATATTTTTAACATTTTAAATTAGTGACTTTTTCGAGATCGTGGAAAATCCGAATTTTTTTAATACTTAAAATTAGCTGATATAAATAATTCCAGGGTAGAATCAGGTATAGGACCAAATTGAATACTATATTTAATGTGTGCGCATCAATCAAAGACGCTATTTTATAAAAGAAGCGCATTTTGCTTTCTCAAAACCGTCGATCGATTTATTGAAATTTCTATGATTCAAACAATTGTGGTTACGCTCCTTCGAGTTTCATGACGGGTTGTGTTTGATTGTTTTTGTTTTGTTTGTTTTTATTTCTCTTTCTTTGTTGCAACCAAAACGATGTATTCGTCACGATTCACGCTTTATTCTAAAGATTACTCGAGAGAACAAAATAAATTAATTGAAATCTTCAAAATAATTAATGGAATTTCTAAATATAGAAAACAATTTGTTACCGTTTCTCGTCGCATTGATAATTTATTGACCAGATAGATTTGACAAGCGAAATCTACAACAAATTTAGATTTTTCTTTTTTCCGGAACACATTGTCTAATCAGAGTTTATACGACTTTGATGTGGGCTATTTTAGCATTAAGTTAAATACAGTCATAAATAATCGTACCAAAATAAATCTATAAAGGTATTTTGATGTTAATATTTTGAAATAGCATCTGTATATCCATATTATATATTCTGTAAGACTGTAAGTAATTATATATATACATATATATTTATATATATATATATATACATATACATACATATATATATATATATATATATATATAGAGAGAGAGAGAGAGAGAGAGAGAGAGAGAGAGAGAGAGAATATTTATTTTGTGTTTAGCTTATAGTTTACTTCTTAATTTAAAATAAGCAAAATATTTTTTTTTAAATGACAAAAATATAGATTTCATGCGGGTGACACCTTCTTAATTTAATGTATATTTTAGTCACGTATATTATTAACAGCGAAATGTGTTTCGGCAATATTCTCAAACAACTTAGTGTTATTTAAAACCATGTTTTGAGCATAAAAAATGGATTTCTACAACCTAACTTGTGACTAGTTTACGCGTCGACGAGACACACCGTTTCCATGCACAGAAATGGCGTCAATGTCGATGTGGTATTTCGGAAACAAATGTCATTCAGTTATCTCCCTTTTTGAGACACTCGAAATAGTTTATGTGACTAAAATAGGAATTTACCACCTTTATATATCATCAACCGAGGATATGGCTACGTTTTGAGGCATTGTTCCTACTGTGTCTCTTGTTGCGCAAAAAAATAAATAAGACTTAGGCTTTTATCTTCTCAGAAAATATAAAGAAAATTTATTTCAGTTTTTTATATTTATTTTTATTGTCTCAAAATTATCATAGTAAGCCCTAATGGTGGGGTTACTATGATCATGCATTTTATAATACATTATCGTATTTGCTCCGTGATACGAACCGATTATAGCCTCACCGTGTAACAAAGCATATAAACATCCCTCGGAACAGAAATAGATGACTAAGCACAGCTCTAATAATCAGTGGCACTTTTGCGATTTCTCACACCAGACGTAGATGGAGGCAGATCAATAAGGCCGCGCAATGAAACAGCTGTTACTGGGGTTATTATTGGTCTATGTGTTTGTGAGGGTTTTTTCTTTAACAAAAAATATTCCTCAGGTATATTGGCAAGCGCATTTTGAAAACTTCTTACATTTCCATAAAATTATTACATTGGCGGGAAACATAAAATATGTTAAAGTTGTACATATGTAACAGCCCAGTTTTAGGAGTCAAACAATCAAGGTTAATTAGTTCGATTATTTTATTTTCATTTTTTAATCTTCTTGTCTCAAATATCAGGTTAGAGGTTTCGTAAATGACTTCAAACTTTTCATGTATGTTGCCATTTCGCTTGTGCGGTTCGCCAGGATAAGATCCTCATCAACTGATCCCCTCCATGTCTTAAGCGAACCACCACGTGACTTTGAGCCATCGACGTTGATGAGAGACACACTTTGGAGCAGTTCAGATGACTGACGACGAGCGACGTAGCCAAACGAGTTAAGACGTCGTTGTGCAAAATACTTTCTCATGGGGGCCGGCAATTTTCCCCATTTGATTCGCTGCAACCAGGATCGTGTTTTTCTGACGTTTCGTCGTTGACCATGTTTCGCATCCCTACAAGAGTACAGGTCGAACATGTGGGTTGTATGCCGTAACTCACATATGATGAGATACCTGCGTTTTGTAAAATTGTTGACACCTGACTGAAGACTATTCATGTGACAGCTATACGTCGTCTTATACGTTTTTTTTGGGGGGAGGGGGTATCATAGTTCACCCCAAACAAGGCAGGACACAACTGTAGACGTAAGGGGCTACTGGGTATTAAGGTGAAAATTTTTGGGGTCATCCTAAATTGGAAGCTGTGCAACGAGTTTTCTGTTCACATTAATTTTAAATGTTTGCATATCGGTACAGTCAGGAAACAAGGAGCAGCAAGAGAGTTCCAGAGGCTGGTAACACGAGGAAAGAAGCGATTGAAGTAGAAGTCTCTTTAGCATCTGGAGACCTCCACAGTAAATGGATTGAACAGCTGATTGTCAGGTTGGTCTTGTGTATTTACGTCGATGGGGCATTAAAGCAGCAAGTTCATTGGAGCACAATCCATTAAAGTATTTGTAAAACAGGCACAATGATTCAACATTGCGGCGATAGGACAGGGGCTGGAGCTTGGTAGATAATGAGCGACCTATTAAATCAACGACTCTTTTGTAACCTTGTCTAAGAGAGAGAGACTAGTGGATGATGCACCAGCCCATATGTGAAAACAACACTCCATGAATGGGCGGATGGTAGTTTTGTAGAGATATAGGATAATGTCAGGTGTGAGACGTTTACTAGCACTGTAGATGGGGCACCTCTTTTCAGCAGCCTTGGCAATGTCTTCTATGTATTTGTTCCAGTTCATATCAGCTGTTGTGTCAGTTCAACCACTGGAGTCGTCACTGAATTATCAACTCCGACATAATTACTACTAATTTTTATTGCTACATTTCCACATTTTTTGCTTTTCCTTATTCTTCTTTGTCCTTTTTCAAATAACGTTTTTTTTCACACGTGTTGGATATTTTTCAAATAGTTACCAAAAAACAACCCGTTTCGCATCTTTTTTTCTTATATTTTGTCGTTTCTTTTTTCTCAATGAATTAAAAATTTTAACATTTACTGAAAACGTTCGTTTTTCCGAACGAAACCGGTCAATATTTCTGTTTTTTTATTTATTTCTGTGTTTAATGGATTATTCTCACTGTCTCTCATGCATTCATATATATATATATATATATAGCTACATTATATATATATCTATATGTGTGTATTTTAATGATCAAAGGAGAAATCAATCCATAGCCATACCTTTCATCTGATTGTCGAATTTCGTACTCTGTTGTCAAACACCACAACCTAACTTTACCTCTGTACTTTCAATATCCTGGAACATCTGTAATTCATCTTCGGAGCATCGACAGACAAAAACAATGCTTTTTTAAATATGTTTAAAACTGTATTTTTTTAAATGTTATTTTTTATGTTTATTTTTTCCAAATTCAATGGCATTAGCTATTCTTACGCGCGTTTCACAGTAGAAATTAAGGGAAATATATAGTCTTATTCCCCACTCATGTTGCTCATATATATATATATATATATATATGTGTATATATGATATCGTCATACCCATATATTTATATGTATACATATATATATATATTTATATGTATATATATATATATATATATATATATATATATATATATATATATATACATATATATACATATATTTAGAGAGTGAGAGGGAGGGGATACAGAGATATATATTTAGATTAGAGAAAATATGAACCCGGAGCGCGCATATACGTATTAGCTAATATGAGAGTGTATTCAATGTTCAGAAAATGATAATATGAAAAAGAAATAATTTCTTTGAGAACTGTGACGTTGTTTTGCTTACAGACACAAAATATCCATCTTATTTGATTTGATTATTTTAATACTTGCCATTATGTATATTAAGTTTATGTAGCTGGAGAATAGTATTTCTAAATGTTCGCCAACTTCCTAAAAAGTGGGCTGAAGTAAGAAGAAAAATCGACTTTGCTAGATAACAACGCTAAAAAGTTCATTAATTAATCACTCCCTTCCTTATCGATCCGCGAACGGTTTCCTACTTGTTTACTTTCCGAGTTCTTCATTATTAAATAAACCGATATTTCTATCTACTCGTCTCGGTTTCTTTCTTCATTTTCATTGGTTATCACGTGTTCAGAGACTAACCAATGAGATTGAAATATTTTATTGACTCCTTAAACTGTAAACGTTATTCGTTACTTAATCTAACGGTTAAAATATTACGTTCATTAAAAGATATTTTATGAACTGGCAATGGATATTGAAAATATTTTTTTCTATTAATAAAATTTAAATAAAAAGTTAAATTATATTAATCTTTATTGTTTTATCGTCTCATATTTTATTTTGAATGTCTCTCATTATTTTGGTGTCCAATCAAAACGACCGATTCATTTCGCTCCCGTTACGTAGTATGACGTCACATCCGTCTGTTGGTGAATTAAAAGCATTAATATATAAAAGTATTAAAATATATGTATGAGAAGAGATAGATAGATAGATAGATAGATAGATAGATAGATAGATAGATAGATAGATAGATATTTTTGTGACCCCCAGTGAGGTTACTCATCATTCTTTATGTCCGTTCTACGCCCCCACTCATACGCCCCCTTATATCTCATTAACCTTTCTTCCGCCTTTTTCAGAAACATTTCCGACACAAACGGACATTTAATCCCACTCTTCCTTTTTAAATTCTCAACCACGATGCATTTGTTTTACGAAACTTTTTTGTAACGGGCGACCACGGCGTTCCATACTGATGTATCCGTCAATCATCCGTCACGAAAAAACTACGTGGGTAACGAGTGGGCGGAGATCTGTCCAAATTTCCCGTTTCGACTGCATTCTTTTCGCAATTGTCTGATTCTTTATTTGGGATTACTTCATTGGTTTAAATAAAAAGAACCTGTTTAGCAATTTTAACATTTCGAATGAAAATGAATTCAGTTTTTTGTATTTTTTTTGTTTGCTATTGAATAACTATGTTGTTTTGTATATGTATGTATTCTTATATGCGTTCAACATCCGTCTGTATATCTCGTTTCAGGTTTGAATAGCATTTTCATCACTAAACGCACAGATTGAATGGGCGCATCTGAAGAGTATCCGATGTTTATAATAGTGAATCACTACTTACCAAGGCCAAAAGTCACTAGAAAATAACGGTTTATAAAATTGTCACTTGAATGATGAACAATACTATAAGATGATTGAAAACTATGGACGGAATAGATAAAATTTGATTAATTAAGAGAACTGTTCGACATATATTTTTTCACATTGGATTCGAAGATGTAGTCAGCAAAGAAGCAGTTTTGTAGTAATGTGTTCTACAGATGGTAATTTCTCTGAAAGAAAATCTGTTCAGAGGAATTCAGTGTGGTTTTAGTTACACACAAGAAGGACCAGAAAATTACTTTGCAATAGTGGTAAAAAAAACGAGTTTTTGCTGTAAATGTTTTATAGGGTGAAATCAGAGGTTGGAGCTCAGTCGAGCAGATATAATGGACATTACGATGGAGCAAAGAAATTTTGTTTCAATATGGAGTGATACGGTAATAGAGTGACCTTCCATCTCGGAGGAACATATGAAAAGTTAGATTGAGAAATAATACGTGAGATTTCAGAAATAAGTTGCATACAGGCTTTATTAAATAATTGAAATGAGTCGAATATAACGAGCACCTTCTCTGTCAGTCTGTCAGTCTGTCTGTCCGTCCTGGAGAATTTTTGTAAACGAGAGGGGGGGAGTAATTACTATTTAATTAATTTCAAAGTGAGAAACATACACATATACATTAGGCCACATATTAACAACTAAATAAACAATAAATAATTTTCGCCGTCCAGGCCGAGATTCGAACTCGCAAAATTGACAAAATTAATTTAACTACTTGAAGAAATCGGGTTTTTTTTTTCAGATCTCTCATTTAGCAATGAATGATCGTATAATAATTGGTTCTTCTTTATACTTTGAGGTCTGCGTCCGCGCTCGATTTGAATGATCGTATAACTGTTCTTCAGAAAATACATTGAGGTCTGCGTTCGCTGTCGATTTTTTCAGGGGGGTCCAGAGAAAGGGGGGGAATTCCCCCCCCCCCACACACACACACACACAATTTTTTTTTTTTTGATTTTGGTGCGAAAAAAAAAATTTCCTCCTTTTTAAACAAAATGGTATTCGGAGACAATTTTTTTTTCTTTTGTCTAACCACCTAAGAACGCTGCAGCCTAGCAAAAATAGACGACCGTTAGGGAGTCTATTTTCGCTAGTGTCTATATATAAAAGACGGAAACTGTCTGTTTGTCGGTCTGTCTGCCCGCTTTTCACGCTTTCTTCATATAATGCAGACCTGAAACTCATCTGAATTATAAACGACCGTACCCTGAGTATTATTTATGGTGTTTGTGTTGTTGAGATTTACGGCATATCAAACATCGTTGGATCAATTTTATGTCGAATTGTACATTTTTTATACGATGGAATTTTTGAATTTGAAGAGATTTGTATCAGATTCAACACCTGATCTTTCCAAATTTTCACCCACGAGGTCAACATAGGTGATCTAACAGAAATTTCTGTCAACGTGACTATGGTGGTATTGATTATTCGCAAATAAAGTATAACCCATTAGGATAGCCCTTACACTTCCGATTCATTGGAACATGCGTAGTATTACTACATATTTATTTCCAGTTCACGGAGTAAAAATACGGTTTAATCAACACAATATTAGTTTCGTTCGATTAAGTAACAAATACATTTTCTACTGTATAGAGTAAATAAAATATTTCAATCTCATTGGGTAGTCTCTGAAGCCGAAAAACAGTGGATCTAACATTGATGAATTCTCAATTTAAAACCGTTAATCAATAAAAGGGAGATAATTCTGTATTTGAAATTTTAGACAAGAAATAGATTTATTTTTTAAGGAATACTTAACTTTTCATATTAGAATATGTAAATTTAGTTTACGATTCAATTTGTTAATGATAAATGTTTTTTAAGTAAAAAAGACTTTGAAAATTGACATCATTTCTTTTAGTCATATAAGATCAAGCTTAATTTTTATTTTTATTTGTGTCTTCAATTTTGAATTGAACAAAAAGCTTTATCATCGATAAATGTTATTTATGATAAAAATAATTTAGAATTGTGTTATTCAAATTAAACGTTTAGAGTAGTTTTTTATTGTTTTATTACAATTTAAATGAAAAAGGTTATTTTTCAAACTAAGTTTATGACAAAAGTAAATAGACAATCTTATAATCATTGATAAGGAAGACTGTTATCAGTGAGTCATGATCGACCTAGGCGAAATGATATAGATTATTTTTCCTCTATGAGGCATTGGGCCATCACTTGGTTTACAGTGGAAAGTGAAATATCGAGGTTTGCAGCCATTTGACTGATTGATTCTACCTTCAGATTAAACTATAATAATTATTGTTTGTGGATGCATATTTACTTCTGTCATGTTTATGTATGTTCAAAAATTATATAATGGCTCATGAAGAAGTTTCGCTTGAAGTGCCCTGGACAACACCTGGTTTTAAATTACAGTATTGCCAAATTTATTAACAGAACCCAGGTGTCCAAGACGCCGATATACTCTTTTACCCTTTACCAATCATGTTCTTGGCTTTTTGGCTAATATCAAAGTGTAGTATCTGTTCCGATGGATACTGCCCCCCCCCCCCATAGACTGGTATTGTCTTGGTCTTCGGGGCTTGATTTATGCCGGTCTATGGGTCTGTCCTGTGCAGTTCTAGGAGGTCCACCCTCCCAGGCTTCGCCTTCCCTCTTTGGGGAGAAGTAAGTTTATTGCTTACTGCCTGAGGCGCCCCTACCGGGGAATGCCGAAGGAGCTGCCCAGGCAATTTTAATGGTCAGAGTGCTCACCTCTCAGGTGCTGGCTTTTCAAACCCCACTTTCCCGACCCGACCTTGGGTCACATCTTACTTGCGAGAGTAAGATAAAAACTGGCCTTGTGCCTAACTCCTGGAGAGGAGTAAATTAATACTCTTTTACCCTTTAATTTTACAATGAGTAGGACACCAAAACAATCAAAATCTATGATTAAATCGAAGTAACACAACCGAAGTTGATTTTGTTCTGTTTTTGTTTTTTTGTTAATCCCCATTATTATTTAGATTCCCTAAAATTTACGGATTTTTTTTAAATGACGTCATTAACCTGTAGTTTAATTTTTCTTAATATCAGACGTAAATCCTGTTTTCAGTCAAGTAATAGAACCGTTGATAGCACACGTTATAACCTATGTTAGCTGTACCTATACAAAGAGCACTGTTCAGAATCTTATAAAAATATTCCAATGGGGTTATAGGTTTAGTACAGGCAGAGATACAGTACATACATGTATGACACTATCATTGCTGTCAAACGGCAACTGGCCACAATGAGTTTTGTTTAAAATACTTTGAGATGTCATGTCGTGCGGGCATTTTAAATTAGCAATGTGTTAAGTTATAAAACACAAACAATATTGAAAAAGTTTGGTTTAATATATGAACTTTGAAAGGCTAAGTGTAAGTCAGCACGACCCCTATGGGTTGTTCGATTGATCATGTGACAGAGCGAGGGGTATTTTTGTATTAGAGATATTTCTCTAATCCTATCCTATATTTTAGTTGGGGAATAATGAACCCACAGTATAATTTAAGTTATAATAAAATTTATTTTGAAAAGACAAATATGTATTTGCCATTTTTTATGCAAATATGTATTCCAGCTTCCTTGCTTACAAGACGTTGGACACAGGACAACGAAAAGAAACCGGTAAATTAAGATAAGGCTATTTCGAAACAAAGCAGAAAAGAAATGCCGACCGACTACTCACCCAATATATCGACTAAACTGCTTCAACACCAACGTTCTGTGGATCATTTAACCACAGCGTTGAGGTAAAAAGATTGGCAGAGAAACCAGCTGGGATGCATAGGCCTTCGTGACATAATGCGGAGTAACTTCCACGGCACATCCGCGCTACATTTAGTGCTGAGTCAAACAGAATATAACTCTGAGTGACTTCAACGGCCGGCACATATGGCCACGTTTGATGTTTTGATGCGATAATTAGTATTACAATCGTGTGTTTTTTTATCTCCGAAATGAATACATTTAGAACAGCTATGAGATCCATTTTTCACAGTGAAGTAACTGTCCATGAAAAGAAACTGACTTGGTGATTATACCTCTCCTTACGTTTATAGTGGATTGCTACTATTCGTAAAATACAGACTTGCTATGAAAATATAATGGTATATCTTTATTTTTCGAGTTGCGACGAATGAGTAAAATGAGTGAGAGTTGTGGAGCTGTGGAATGCGGAAACAGGAATTGCAAGACACCATTCTGCACTATCTTCCTTCTTTGAAAAATAAATCCATCATTTTTTTATAAATACATTTAACTTTTGAATACAATTGCAAGGAAATAAGACAAAAATGCAAATTAAGAAAATAAGGTTTCTGAATTTTTCTATTTTTATTTTATGTTTTTGTAATTATTTAACAATTCTTTTTTTTCCTATGACGAATTGATAAATAATTTTGGTGTTGAAGATACGATTATCGAGTATAACTTTCTGAAACGTGTATACAATGATAAATAATTTTGGTGTTGAAGATACGATTATCGAGTATAACTTTCTGAAACGTGTATACAATGATAAATAATTTTGGTGTTGAAGATACGATTATCGAGTATAACTTTCTGAAACGTGTATACAATGATAAATAATTTTGGTGTTGAAGATACGATTATCGAGTATTACTTTCTGAAACGTGTATACAATGATAAATAATTTTGATGTTGAAGATACGATTATCGAGTATAACTTTCTGAAACGTGTATCCAATGATAAATAATTTTGGTGTTGAAGATACGATTATCGAGTATAACTTTCTGAAACGTGTATCCAATGATAAATAATTTTGGTGTTGAAGATACGATTATCGAGTATAACTTTCTGAAACGTGTATACAATGATAAATAATTTGGTGGTGAAGATACGATTATCGAGTATAACTTTCTGAAACGTGTATACAATGATAAATAATTTTAGTGTTGAAGATACGATTATCGAGTATAACTTTCTGAAACGTGTATACAATGATAAATAATTTTGGTGTTGAAGATACGATTATCGAGTATAACTTTCTGAAACGTGTATACAATGATAAATAATTTTGGTGTTGAAGATACGATTATCGAGTATAACTTTCTGAAACGTGTATCCAATGATAAATAATTTTGATGTTGAAGATACGATTATCGAGTATAACTTTCTGAAACGTGTATACAATGATAAATAATTTTGGTGTTGAAGATACGATTATCGAGTATTACTTTCTGAAACGTGTATACAATGATAAATAATTTTGATGTTTAAGATACGATTATCGAGTATAACTTTCTGAAACGTGTATACAATGATAAATAATTTTGATGTTGAAGATACGATTATCGAGTATAACTTTCTGAAACGTGTATACAATGATAAATAATTTTGGTGGTGAAGATACGATTATCGAGTATAACTTTCTGAAACGTGTATACAATGATAAATAATTTTGGTGTTGAAGATACGATTATCGAGTATAACTTTCTGAAACGTGTATACAATGATAAATAATTTTGGTGTTGAAGATACGATTATCGAGTATAACTTTCTGAAACGTGTATACAATGATAAATAATTTTGGTGTTGAAGATACGATTATCGAGTATAACTTTCTGAAACGTGTATACAATGATAAATAATTTTGGTGGTGAAGATACGATTATCGAGTATAACTTTCTGAAACGTGTATACAATGATAAATAATTTTGGTGTTGAAGATACGATTATCGAGTATAACTTTCTGAAACGTGTATACAATGATAAATAATTTTGATGTTGAAGATACGATTATCGAGTATAACTTTCTGAAACGTGTATACAATGATAAATAATTTTGGTGGTGAAGATACGATTATCGAGTATAACTTTCTGAAACGTGTATACAATGATAAATAATTTTGGTGTTGAAGATACGATTATCGAGTATAACTTTCTGAAACGTGTATACAATGATAAATAATTTTGGTGTTGAAGATACGATTATCGAGTATAACTTTCTGAAACGTGTATACAATGATAAATAATTTTGGTGTTGAAGATACGATTATCGAGTATAACTTTCTGAAACGTGTATACAATGATAAATAATTTTGGTGTTGAAGATACGATTATCGAGTATAACTTTCTGAAACGTGTATACAATGATAAATAATTTTGGTGTTGAAGATACGATTATCGAGTATTACTTTCTGAAACGTGTATACAATGATAAATAATTTTGGTGTTGAAGATACGATTATCGAGTATAACTTTCTGAAACGTGTATACAATGATAAATAATTTTGGTGTTGAAGATACGATTATCGAGTATAACTTTCTGAAACGTGTATACAATGATAAATAATTTTGGTGTTGAAGATACGATTATCGAGTATAACTTTCTGAAACGTGTATACAATGATAAATAATTTTGGTGTTGAAGATACGATTATCGAGTATAACTTTCTGAAACGTGTATACAATGATAAATAATTTTGGTGTTGAAGATACGATTATCGAGTATAACTTTCTGAAACGTGTATACAATGATAAATAATTTTGGTGTTGAAGATACGATTATCGAGTATTACTTTCTGAAACGTGTATACAATGATAAATAATTTTGGTGTTGAAGATACGATTATCGAGTATAACTTTCTAGAACGTGTATACAATGATAAATAATTTTGGTGTTGAAGATACGATTATCGAGTATAACTTTCTGAAACGTGTATACAATGATAAATAATTTTGGTGTTGAAGATACGATTATCGAGTATAACTTTCTGAAACGTGTATACAATGATAAATAATTTTGGTGTTGAAGATACGATTATCGAGTATAACTTTCTGAAACGTGTATACAATGATAAATAATTTTGGTGTTGAAGATACGATTATCGAGTATAACTTTCTGAAACGTGTATACAATGATAAATAATTTTGATGTTGAAGATACGATTATCGAGTATAACTTTCTGAAACGTGTATACAATGATAAATAATTTTGGTGTTGAAGATACGATTATCGAGTATAACTTTCTGAAACGTGTATACAATGATAAATAATTTTGGTGTTGAAGATACGTTTATCGAGTATAACTTTCTGAAACGTGTATACAATGATAAATAATTTTGGTGTTGAAGATACGATTATCGAGTATAACTTTCTGAAACGTGTATACAATGATAAATAATTTTGATGTTGAAGATACGTTTATCGAGTATAACTTTCTGAAACGTGTATACATGGATAAATAATGTCTGTTGATGTTAATCTTTCGGGGCATCATTACAAAATATTGATTATGTCATATAATGTGTATTCTACTGGGTTATAATTGTTGTAGACCCGTGCTAGAGGTCACAAAGATAACAACCACAAATTGTGACAGGTTAAAATATACAATGTATTTATTCATAGCAATACAGTAACGCCACTAAATGTGGTAGGAGATGACCGGATTCCTACCATGCGGTAAAACATGAATAGGAATGTCCTTTATTTAACACCTACCCACTATAGGAGTATGTGACACAAGATCGGAAAGTGGGATTTGAAAAGCCAGCGCCCGAGAAGGTGGGCGCTCTAGCCATTAAACATTGCCTGGGCAGCCCCGTCGGAATTCCCCGGTAGGGGCGCCTCAGGCAGTAAGCCATAAACTTACTCCTCCCCAAAGGGGAGAGGCAAAGCCTGGGAGGGTGGACCTCCTAGAACGGCACAGGACAGACCGATAGACCGGCGGAATCATGCCCCGAAGGCCAAGACAATACCGGTCTATAGGATGTAGTATCCATCGGAACAGATACCACACGTGGTACGAAGACTCTCACATGATAGGAATGTCCTCTGTTTGAGTCTTTGCAAGCATGTTATTTATTATAGATGGTTGCTTCCATTAGTTCTTCAATAGGGGTGATTTGTACCCCACAACAATAATATATGAGCTCTGTTGGACTTAAAGCCGTAATCGTTGAGCTATATTTCACCCGTAGTATTTGTTTGTATCATGGAGATTTGAAATATTTCATTTTCTTTCTTCATAAAATCGATGTCTCGTCTCCTTATAATATAACTTAAGTTATAATAATTGAAATAGGAGGTGACGGTGATTAGTTGGATAATGACACCGACTGGAGACCATGGGTGTTCCCAGTTCGAATCTAGTCGGTACCACAGTATAACTTTCTCTTCGAGATGTTCGCAACCTTCACGTAGTCTTTCCCGTAAGTATCTGATGTCTTTGTAGAACGCGTTCGAAGATATCGAGGAAACCAATACCAACACTAGAACAATCCTATTCACACGAAATGAAACAATGCTCATTGAAAAAATTGACATTCACAAATATATATATATATATATATATATATATATATATATATATATATATATATATATATATATATGTGTATATATATATATATATATATATATATATATATATAGTCTCGGAAGTTCTTTTAACCTTCAAAACTGAAAAAAAAAAAATTGTTGAAAGATTTTAGTCTAGTAAGTCAATCAATCTACTGCAATGACTATTTTAGTTAACTTCCAAGAATTTACTCTAATATAAATATATTTTTATATAGCAGTATGAAAATATATATGGTAAGTAAAGTACAGTGAAACGTTAATGTTTTCTCACCGCAGGAAATCATAGGCTTAATTTAGTCTGATGACTTCTTGTAGGAATGAAACATGAACTTTTCTGTGTAGCTAACATGTCATAGATATATTTCCATATAACTACTGAGCTCTACTCACTGTTGAAGTAAATACTGAATATATATATATATATATATACACAATACATCATATTACCTTACAATATTGCATGTGTATATATATGAAATAGTAATTATATATATATAGACATATATATTTATATATCTTATTATTAACGAGTTTTGTTTATTTAAGTAGCCACATAAAATCATAAGTAAATGTTTCAAGATTCGTTAAAAATATCGAGTTTGTTATGGCAAACACTTAAACATGTTGTTAAACGCCAAGATTCTTAGACGCATAATGAACTGTGCTGCAGGCTTGTTAACCCTTGAGCTTCCTCGTTCGAGGCCTCTTAGCAACCATCCTTAATGCTACTAATATCCGCTTGTCAATTAAGAACTTAGCCCCGTTAACAATGGAACTAGCCACTGTACTTATTCAGCCTGGTCGCGTTTCAGGATAAACTGGCGCTTTCTCAAGCACTAAGGCAACATTGCTATCGGCAATGGCATCTGCAATCAGGAAAAATCGCCTAATCGGTTTATCAAGAATTATGAAAATCTCTTTCGAACTAGAATAGCTGATTTATTGCAAAGATTGAATAAAAGTAAAGGAAACTATTTTCATTTCATTTTCTTTTTTTCCTGTCTGAATGTTGAGATGAGGAATTACTATTATTTATATTGGGTTTTGTTTAGTATTGGTTCTATCAACGGTAATAGGTTTTATGGAAATCGCTCCAGACAAGACATAAAGTCACTTGATGTAAGGAGCTAATAAAATGCTACTTTAAGGTTAAAACCTAGCTAACGATACGTGATAGATGGATAGATTCCGACCCAGAAAACAGCAATTCTTCCCCCTTTTTCAGAAAAATCGGTCATGGTATGTGAAGACTAAAGGACAAAATAAGTTAAGTGAATGCTAGGAGGTTGCCGAAAGTAAAGCCAAGGTCACCCTTCTTCTTTCCTTTATTTATATTTATACTACGTTTCGGCCGATATCTTCTCCGGCCTAATATATTATAGTAAAGTACTTCTGGGCATTTTAATAATTGCAACAAATCGCATCCAAAATTAATTCAAATTAATAGAAACATACTGATATGGTTGAAACTGTGTGAAAATAGAACTTACATGAATTACGTTTTAGGGTTCAAATAAGATTTTTTTTATTCGTTAAAAATTCGAGTGTCTGAAATGATCAAAACTTGTCCAGTTCATAGAATCCGCAATATTTTGTCTTTAATATAAATCTCATTCAAACCAGGGGTGTTTTGGAATCCCTTGGAAAACTCTTTATAAGCAATACAAATAAATATGACCATCTGAAATAGATGACCATTCCTACAAATTGCTAATCTTTTTATGTATATCATAGTTACTAATTACTATTTTTATATAACGATTGATAAATTGTACAATTTGGATAATTCGGACTACTATTCTCATCTTGCTTGTTATATTCACAACCTTTCGGACGATGTAACCTCTGACATTTTTCAGATGCATTTTTTTTTCAAAATTGAGGACCTTTAAAAATTTTATGACGAATTCGGAAACATGTACAGAGTATTGAACTGAACCCTGTATTCAATCTACAGGGGGGTTCTCATTTCCGTAACAATGTTCGGGTAGAAGTCTTATTTTTTATTTTTTATTATTATCGCATGTTGTAAGGATTTAACCTTCAACCTCAAGTTCGAAAAAAAAACATGTCACTTGGTGCTCATAGTTGACCATTAGCTGATATGTCCGTGTGGGCAATTCTAGAATGGATTTGGGGGAACGGTAAAAAAAATACAAATTCTATAACAATAAGTAGTAAAACCACACAACTAGAGAATAATTTAATATTACAATAAATCGGAAGTGCAAGGACCATCTGAATATGTTATGTTACATTTGTAAACATAAAACAAGTAATCCCTTCCTTGCTCTCGGTCTTCTTGAGTGTACCAACACGCAGAAATGTTAATGTAATCTGAACAAATATCTCGCTACACAACTCTACACTTAGGATGCCCCTGTAGGTATGGCCCATAATTCTCAGTAGTCCCTTACGTCTCAGTAGCAAGGTGCCTTGTTTGCGGTGAATGAAAGTATCTTCTTTTCTATATTGTACTTACTAGGTATTTATCAAAATATTCTGTGAATTATTTTTGGATGAATTAATTCAGCATTTGCTATTTTGAGTTTAATTAACTTACAAATAATCTATTATATAAACGGCAGCTGTCTGTTTGTGTGTATGTGATTATGTTTGTATGTCTGAAAAAGGCACCGAAGATACCCGACAGGGACCATAAAGTTGACGTTTACTGAATCACCCAGTTTCCGGACGCATAATATCGAAAATTTGAAAAAAAATAATTTGGAATATAGGAATGTATAGAATGTTCTTATATTGAAAAGGACTAGTTCAGAATTGGTAAAATGAGCATAATTTTCGGGTTAAGTACAAAAAAACAATGATATAAAATAAAGTATTCACCTTTGATGACAACGCAGACCAGGGCAACATATAACATAAACTCGTCCTTTCTTTAGATAAATTACCATATTGAGATAAATGAAACTTCTTTCAAGATAATGGATTATTATAAACTAACAAAGTCTCTATTCAAAAGTTATAACGGCCAACGCAAACATAGGAACAGAAAAATATTTATTGTCACGCAGGGAACAATCAAAATCTAGACAATGCAATACATTTTACTAAAAGCCTTAGAAGATACAAAAAAGCTCTCAAACAAAGAAAAGACACGGACAATAAAAAATCCACAACATATTAGTCTCAAAGAGATGATTGAAACTGTCCAAAAATTGTATACCCAATGTAAGATTGTGAAGTAGTTAAAACTCGAAAAAAAAGGGGGGCTACATTATATGAACCCTAGGTACGAGTAAGGTATTAAGATAAAAATTATGATACGGTAGATAAGGGTGCTCATAGACTCTGGATCGAAACTATCGCTTTTAAAAGCAGCAGTTTTTTTTAGGAATTCGAGATTGCCATTATAATGGTGAAATAAACAAAGTTAACAGATTTTTCTAATTAACGGGTGAACATGGATTATGGTGGGAGGAATTAACAGCTTTTCGAGGTTATATATTGCCGCAGAATTGGATCAAACTACGATTGGGTAAAAATTTGTTTGAAAAAAGAAACGAGCCTAACTAAATTTAAACCCAGACCAAATATAGATAAAGGGTGGGGAATACTATTTGGCAGGTTTTTACAAATACATAGAAGACATTGCTAAGGCTGCAGCAAAAAAAGGTGGACTCTCTCTTCCGTGTTAGTAAACTCTTCACACCTGACATTATCCTGTATCTCTACAAAGCCACCATCTGCCAAGACATGGAGTATTGTTGTCACATCTGGGAAGAGCATCATCCACTAGTCTCTCCCTCTTAGACAAGATCCAAAAAAGAGTCGCCAACTTAATAGGTCCCTCACTATCCACCAATCTCCAGTCCCTGTCCCATCGCCGCAATGTTGCATCCTTGTGCTTGTTTTACAAATACTTTAATGGATTCTGCTCTGATGAACTGGCTACTCTGGTGTCCGTCGACGTAAATACACTAGACCAACTCGACAATCAGCAAAATCCCATCCATTCACTGTGGAGGTCCCCAGATGCTGGAAGGACTTCTACTTCAATAGCTTCTTTTTTCGTGCTGCCGGCCTCTGGAACTCCCTCCATGCTCCCTGTTTCTCTGACTGTACCGAGATGCACAGGTTTAAAAATAATGTAAATAGACATCTCGCTACACTCCTCCAAACTTAGGATGACACCCAAAACCTACATTCTAATTATCAGTAACCCCTTACATCTACAGTGGCGGCCTGCCTTGTTTGGGGTGAAATATATTAAAAAAGGTGAATATCTACGCAGTTGACAATATTAAACTACAACCTTGTATCAGTATTTCTTGTTCTATTAAATCAATATATAATATAGGTGCGTGTATCTCGTTGCAAAAGAGATTTTTTTGGTTTCTCATTATTGTGGGTTTTGATTTCTCCGTATTCTGTTCCGTTATAATGGGCTTTTTATGTCTACTCTTGGTGCAATGGATTGAGGTGAGTGTATCGTTTAGTATTGATTAGCTGATGATGGATAGTACATATGGATTAGTAGCGTAAAAAGAACGAAAAGCTGACAGGTGGAATAAAGAGGTTAAGGGTGGCAAGAACTCAAAGCGTGAGAGAAAGAGTGTTTTTCCTTAAGCCGACAACAAATTCAAGATAGAAGCGAGTCTGGACAAACGTATTAAAAATAGGAGTCAACATATACGAAGAAATACGGGCTACTTTCATCGCTGTCTCCTAGCCAGCAATGTATATTCCACACAAAAAGCCATTGAGTCTGTGTCTTTCTATCTAATTGAAAAGAAAAAATCTATAAAGTTTTTCAGCATTCCTCGATGTTTTTTCGAGAGCAGCACATAATTACCCGACGACAAATGTCCAAACTATTATGACAAAATGGCGGTCAGAGGTATTGAATGGAAATTCAAAAAGGATCCAACTGGCAATACAGCTTGGCAGATTTTTTAAGAAGGGATTATTTGAAGATTATAAGACAACATAAAAAAATGACGACAACAAGTATGCTTCGCCACTGTTCGCATTCGCTATCTATCAATCTATCTATCTATGTCTCTCTCTCTCTCTCTCTCTCTCTCTCTCTATATATATATATATATATATATATATATATATATATATATATATATATGTGTGTATATGTTGTTATGTTGGCTCCATCGATCTCGGGAGATCATGGGGGATGCGCGTCGTGGTCTTGGTCAGAATTGTACCCAGGGCTGCAACAGGCTGTATCGTCTTTTTTTCTCATCGTTCTGTTTTTTTAACAGTGAGCATGTGATAGGGCGACTCTTGTCTTTTGCGCCCTGCATGATCGCTTCTCCCTCCATCGGGTGTTTCTCCTCTCCTCAGCTGCACTGATGATGTTACGGATGACGGTTCGCCAACCTTGGCGGTTTAAGGCAGTGGTCTCTCTCTCTCTATATATATATATATATAGTAAGTTATGAAAATATATTTATGGCAATAAATCTACACAGAGGCTCCCGCGTTTCATCTCCGGGGGGAATCTTCAGGCTAAGATAGATGGAGTAAGTTTTGCCGGGTGTTTTTATATACACGGCTAGCTAGTTAACCAATCAGAGTCATTGTTGTTCTCTTAGCCAATTGTTAGGCTTCTTACAAAAAAAATCCGGTTAGTTTACCTACATATTTCCTATTCTATTGTTCTGTTTTCTCTATGGTTGCCTATCCCTGCTTCTTTGTTTTGTCAATATAATGGCTGACCATTATTTTAACACGTGGTTCCTTGTATTTCTATTTTAGGTTTTAAGTTTTTAGGTTTTAGTTTAGTTTTTTTTACTTATTAGTTTATTTATTTATTTGTTTATTTATTTATTTATGTTAGCCTAAGATACATTTTAATTTGTGCATGCTGCTGTTCGCTGTCTCACTTCTACAGTTTAATAAATTTGGATGGTCTTTTAAATTTAGGATTTCAAATTTCTCATTCAGACATAATCTACACGGCCCGTCTAAATTTCTACATATACTGGCCTGTCGTATTATTTTCCATTCAATTACTGGTGAGCGTCCATTTTCTTTGAACTCCAAATAATGGTTTGCTGTTTTAATTCGACGTTCTCTGTTTTTAAATCAGCTTTTGTGCTCGTAATATCTGTTTTAAAAATAGGTAGGTCATACCCACGTAGTACTTCATGTTATTCCGTCTTTCCTTGGCAACTATTGTGGTTTGGTATACAATACTTTTGGTTAGGCATTTATTTTGTAGTGGACAAAGTGTACGATTTATGCAGTTACATCTTTTATCTTCACAGCTAACTTTTTCATTTCTATTTGGGTGATTACTATTAGTAAATTGGTTATATCTATTTGTACTGTTTATATTTTTGTTCTTCTTAGTGTTATTTTTATTATATTTTCCACTTTTCTATGTAATTTGTCATTTTTTTCCTCTCTGTTGTTATCTTTTAGTATTTTCTTATTGTGTGCCTTAATTATAATTTTTAGGTTTACGCAGCAGCTGTAGGATAGTTTGAGGTTATTTTTATTGAATATTTTATGCAGGGGATAGATTACAGGGAAGTGTTTTTCAATCAGATTTAGGAATTTTTTGCCCAGTTTAGTTTTTAGCATCTGGTTATTAGATCATATTTCTTTTTCTTTTCTTTTTAATTTTGTTGTAATTATTAGTGTTCTGTTTTTATATTTAATTTCAGTATTATGGTAACCACTATTTTTAGAGCTGTATTGTAAATTTTGCTTGACTTTTTAAAAACATTTTCGTTGTTCAAATTATTGATAAGCCTACGTTCAATGGAATTCGGAATCTGTTTTATGATTGATGGGGGTGGTTCAACTTTGGGTTTACGTATATTGGATTGGCGTTATCTTTTAAGTATGGTTCGTAAGTATTTTTATTTAAGTTTCACGTGACATCTAGAAAGTGAGTTGTTTTATCTTAGCCAGTACTTCTACGTTTAAGCCTAGTCTTTTTATTTCCATATGTATAATTTACTTGAAGTATTCTCCCTTGACATTGTTTGAATCTCTTATTATCGCTAATCACTCATTTTTATATAGGCTGATGTCTGTATTATCAAATATATTTGTGGGTATATATAAAATAAATAACCCCACAAGATCTGATGCCTCCGCAGATCAAGGGCACCCATGGCCAAATCAAAGGAGTTTGTCATATTTGTTTTAATCCATTGGTCATAATTATTGATTAAAACTAATCTTCTAGATTTTTTAATGATGTGAATTTTATCCTGGGAGATATCAGTATACATCTCGGCAAATTCTAGGGCGATGTTGAAGAGTTTTTCTGATATAGACGGATAGAAATCAACTACGTCAAAATGTCGATATTGTTAAACCAAGCGATTGCTTCGGCAGTATTCACCCATTGGTTTAATTCTAGGTCTTTTCTTATTTGTTTGTTGATTTTAGATAGAATTGTTTTACTAATTCTTCCTATTTCTGGTTTGGTCGCATTAATTAAGCGAGTGCTAGTGTTATTGTTAAAATTACTTTTGTGGTCATTAAATAAGATATAGGTTCCTTAGATTTTAATTTACTAACTTTGTCACAAATTTTTAGTTCATCGGTGATTTGTTTACTTTCATTATTAATTATATCTATGTAGTTACGTTTGCTTGTATCTAGTTTTTTGTAGTGTTTCGTAATGTTTTCTGTGAATAGTTTGTTATACTCTTGTTTATATATTTTGTAAAAATGTCTAGTGTTATCCGCTTTCACGAAAATTTTGTTAGAGTTGTTTATGTTTTTTAACGATGTTGTGTAATTGTTTTTGGAAATTATTATGTTATTTGTGAAATTCTAAATTTTTTATTACATTGCATTCGGCATATTAGTTCGTCTGTTTTTTTAAATTAATTTCATAATGTATCCATGCTTGCTAGGTGTTGGAATATGTTTAAGGGATGTTTCTAAGTTAACGTTTTCCATATTATTTTTCAGTGGTGAAATAAATTCTTGTGATTGTGCTTTAGGAGCTAAATATTACTATTTCATGTTATGAGGAGATATAATTTTTTATGTATCAATTTTCAGTATTTACTTCGACAGTGCTCGATACGTAAGTAGAGCTAGGTAGTAAGTTATGAAAATATATTTATGGCAATTAAGCTACACAGAGGCTCCCGCGTTTCATCTCCGGGGAGAATCTTCAGGCTAAAATGCATGGAGTTAGTTTTGTCGGGTGTTTTTATATACACTCCTAGCTAGTTAACCAATCGGATTCTTTGTTGTTATATATATATATATATTTATTATTATTATTATTATTATTATTATTATTATTATTATTAGTATTATTATTATTATTATTATTATTAAAATAATAGAATTACGTTACTAATTTAATTAGTCATATATAAATTATTATTATCATTTCTGATGACCTAATGAAAAAACACACTCACCGTTGACTTTTTTTTATTATAGAGAGCTGTGGATTTCGTTCCGAATTCATTTCAGACGGAGGTGTGAGTTTGAAGTGGTTGTCTGACTTGCTGCTTTCTTTGTCGGTTTCCCTCACCACATGAAATGGATTCGTCTGAAGGCTAGAAAAAAGCCCGTATTTTAGTCGCTAACTTTTACGTAACTGGATAGAAGTGCACACATATATATATATATATATATATATATATATATATATATATATATATATATATATATATATATATGTATTAAATAAATAATTTATTTGAAAACTATATGTTACATATTTTAGAATCGTGCCGCGGTTTCATCCAGATGGGTTACTTTTTTACATTTGAAAAATTAATTTGTATTATCTCTCACTCTTGTGCGATCGAATAGTTTATTGATTTATCTTCAATATAAATTAACATACGGTATATTTATATACAAATAAATAAATATTGGTCATTATCATAGATAAATAGATAAATAAAATTAAAGTGTTTTTATGTATTTATTTAAAATTTTAACAATACGATGTTTATTGAAATTAAAATAAAAAGAATACAAAGTGTATGTTTTTAAATCCATTCACTTTGAAAGTTGGAAGTTTTTTACGTTACAAGAAACGAATCCATTTTCAATTTACTTTTTCTTTGCATTTCCTCAACGATGCTAAACCAGTCACAACTAAAATCGGTTCTGGTTGCTTAAAAGTACGAAAAAAAAATTGTTTGTCTTTTCCTGAGAGAGAGTTAATTATGGGGCAGTAACTCTATTCAACTGTTGTTATTACATCGAAAGCAATTAACTGGAAATTAATTATTAATAAATGAACGTAAAAGAATACAGTAATGGAAAATTTAAGAATTTATTTTGTTTAAATTTGAATTTTGTAGTGAATGAAATCACTGAACGAAATTCAGCAAGGAAAATTTAATAGTTTTTTGTACTGAATGAAATTACTGAATAAAATTCAGCATGGAAACATCGAAAACAATTAACTGTGAATTAATTATTAATAAATTAATGTTAAAGAATACAGCATTGGAAAATTTAATAGTTTTTTGTACTGAATGAAATTACTGAACAACATTCAGCATGGAAACATCGAAAACAATTAACTGTAAATTAATTATTAATAAATCGATCTGTTTAGCTTTTTCGGAAGTAAAATAAAGTACGTCTTCAAACTGGAACAAGTTCAGATCCATGATCGCAATTTAATACAAAATCAAAGTTGTTAGATATTAAAGACAAAATCTGGCTCAAAATTACAATTCACAGTTACTGCCCCTTAATTAACTCTCTCTCAGGAAAAGACAAAAAAAACTTTTTTTTCGTGCTTTTAAGCAACAAGAACCCTAAAATCCTGCCCCACATCTGAAGTTGAAAGGCGAAATGGCATTACAAAACGGGTTTGAGTGAGCGTACGTTTCGAATCAAGGCCAGTCAAGAGATTCGAAGAACCCACTTACATTTAAGATCTGTTCGACCAAACCCCGTGGATATATTCTTGTTTCATTAACAAATCCGGCTAATTGTCGCATGTAACCTTTAAAACAATCGAAGCCGTCAGAATAGAAAGAGTGAAATGGCGATGACATGAGTGGGCGTTACTGGTAAGTAGCTAACAGGTTCGTGCGGTCAAGAAGTCATTCCACAAGTGAATATTGCTGCTAACGACAGCAGCAATTGAGTTTCGTAGAAAACGCCACAGGCAAAGTAACATTTCTACTAAATTCTTTGGTCCTAAAATATTTGCTTAAATCATAAACATATTTATTCGAAATACATTAATGTAATGGAGACCTAGTATTTACCACTAAAACTAGCAAGGTCACACGACGTTGCCTGGGGAATGGATAACAGAATAAAAGAGTAACTGTAACTCTTAGAATCTGTCTGTAACTTCAAACTATCTCTCTTTTCTACTGCTGACCGCTCACGTTTCTCTCTCGGGTGGAATCTTCAGGCTAAAATGCATGGAATTAGTTTTGCCGGATGTTTTAATATACACGGCTAGCTAGTTAACCAATCAGATACGTTGTTGTTCTCTTAGCCAATCGTTGAGCTTCTCACGAAATAATTATATAAAATAAACTAAAATAGAAGAATTTAATTATAATTGCTGGAATGGGTTGCGTAATTTATGTTGCTAACTCTGAATTGTCGTTTCAAGATGGCGGACCTCTGAGGGTCGCACGTGAATTCAAAGTTTTCCTTATTAATGTTTTTCTTTCATGTCACAATACGTTGCATAATCTTTTTAAATAAGGAACATTTTATGTACTTTTCTGACGATCTTGCGGTGAACAGATCTAATATTGACATAATAATGTTGTTTGGTTTACTTAAAGCAGAAGGATTCGTGAAATAATTTGTCCATAAATGTATCTGTTTTGAAAATGTTTTGTAAGAAAAAAAATTGGCTTTTGGAATATAAATTAACTTTTCTTACTTATATATTCTCTCTTGTTATTATTCATAGAGTTTAAATTGGAAGACGTGGGTAAACAAAGTATTGAAAGTATATGCTAAAACATATATATTCAAAATAATATATATATATATATATATATATCCCTCTCCCTCTTATTCTCACACACTCTCGCTCTCTCGCGTTCTCTCTCTCTCTCTTGCAATTGGTTAAATATAATAGAAAGAAAACATTAGGAAAGAAAATAAGAAGAAAAAACAGAAATTTCACTGACGGATTGACTTAGGTTCAGTGCTTTTAATGAAAAAGCTACCGGTAAGAATGAAAAAAGTAAGTTGTACCCTTTATATATTTATGTGATCCCTGTTTAGTTCAATTGAATTAATATTACAGTATTCCTTGCAATTACCACGTAATGTAAGATTTGTAAGTGTATCATGTTTTGTTTTTGACTGTGAGAATTACGACTTCGACACAGTTGGACCTTCATTTCCGCAATTTAGCGACAAAACTGTACATTTTACTGGCGCCGTATTATCATATTTTTAAATCTTGCATGTAACATTTTCAAACTTAGAAGTGGAATTTTCTTTCAGATCAGATATAGTTTTCTTACTGGATTCCTACCTAATGAATCTATTTACCTGATTACATACTCAACCTATGTTAAACCAAACAATATTGAATGATGTAGCAATTATTAATTATGTCTAAATAGATAAATTGTATTAATTATTGATTAAAATAATGTAAAAAAATGTTCAATAAAAAGCCACGTGTTTTGTACTGATTTGAATAATTTAACGTAGAGTTTCGGTCTTACGCTCGACGAATACATCGTGATAAGAAAGAATAAAACTACAATTCATATATAAACAAATGGTTATGAACGATATAGGATTTTAAATTAAAAATAAGATATCTTATAAAAATCGATCGGGATTTGTACTTTATAATTTTATAGATTTTATAAAAGGAATTAAAATTTATTCAACAACAACAAATAATAGTTAGTTAATTAAATAGGTCCCTTACTGTCAACCAAGCTCCAGTCCCTGTCCCATCGCCGCAATGTAGCATCCTTGTGCTTGTTTTACAAATACTTCAATGGATTATGCTCCGAAGAATTGGCTACTCTGGTGCCCCCTAGACGTAAATTCGCTAGACCAACTCGACACTCAACTAAATCCCATCCATTCACTGTAAAGGTCCACAGATGCCGGAGAGCTTTTTACTCAAATAGCTCTTTTCGTCGTGCTGCTGGCCTCTGGAACTCCCTCCCTGCCCCCTGTTTCCCCGACGGTACTGACATGCAGAAATTTAAAATTAATGTAATTGCTCAGATCCCAATTTAGGTTGTCCCCCCCAACCTTCTCCCTTTCTTTTCTAAGTAGCCCCTTACGTCTACAGTGGCGGCCTGCCTTGTTTGGGGTGAAATATGTTAATAACATTTTTTTTTAAATGTCCGTTTTAAAAACGAAAGTACACATATCAAGAAGTTTGATCTGATGTCCTGCTGGCTTTACAGACGAAAAGTAAGCTCAAGGCTTTGTAATCAAGTCAATTCACCATGATGACCGGTGGTGCTGTCACTACTACATGTCCAGTGTTTATCACCAATTCCGTTAATGACGAGGATTCAAATGCGTCGACACATGTTGCATCCCATATTAGCAACTGGCCTTTTGCAAAAGAAAACACAATCAGGCCATCGCTACATCTACTATCCTCTCTGTCAAGGTTAAATTGTTCGAGGATAAACAATGAGCTAGCGATGTCTAAGGCCCGTCGGACGATATCGTAGAGAGCGCTATTTTTTCCATTTACTTCATTCACGCTTCAGAAAATATATTTTCAATTAGGGTTTTCTTTACATTTTAATACATTTATAATTTTATTTCGTAAAGTTTCAAGTTCGATTGCGTTTAGAGAATTCACAATTACATTATCGCTGATAAAACAGAACGATCTTAAAAGATTATTTTAGATTAGAAGATTACTCATATGTAATATACTTTGTGTTATCTAAAAACAAGAATAGTTTAAAAGCTCCTAAAATTCATACTAAGATTCATACTAAGATTCATACTAAAATTCATACTAAGATTCATACTAAGATTCATACTAAGATTCATACTAAAATTCATACTAAGATTCATACTAAGATTCATACTAAGATTCATACTAAAATTCATACTAAGATTCATACTAAGATTCATACTAAAATTCATACTAAGATTCATACTAAGATTCATACTAAGATTCATACTAAAATTCATACTAAGATTCATACTAAGATTCATACTAAGATTCATACTAAAATTCATACTAAGATTCATACTAAGATTCATACTAAAATTCATACTAAGATTATGCCCGCAAAGACTCATGTACTAAGTAAAGCTCAGTTTAGGTGGTTTAGTCCTCAGTTCGGTTGATACTAAGAATAAAATTGCGAATTACTTAAGAACTTTACCCGGTCATGGCTGACGGGACGAGGGCATGCTACCTCCGTGGATTAAATAAAGGGTTAGACAAGATATACCTGAAGTAGGTCGGAGGTTATATCGGCCGAAACGTTGTGGAAATAACACTCAAGATGAGAACAGTAGTCCGAAAAAAAAATGATCAATCCGTATCTCAGAAATTCAGAAACGTTTAACATATTTATCTATCACTGTATTACTTTTTTCTCTCTATCTGTCTATCTTTTTTTCTTTCCCTCTCCAGCTACGGGTTAAATAGTATCACTACTCGTCTTGCTGTTTCTATTACTCAATATAGAAAAAGAGAGGGGAGGATGAAGTTTAAAAGGAGCTGGGTTAACAGAGAGAATGACAGAAGCGAGAGTGATACACAGAAAGTCAAACATGTATCGATTAAATGTTACAAGATGTATAAAAATATTAAATGGAAAATAAATAACCGCTAAACACCGAATGCAGATCAAGTCAAAAAACATATTTGTTGACTAATATTTCCTCCCTTTTATTCTGAGAACTTTATCAAAGTAACAAAAAGGGAGATATATCATAAATATCTAAAAAGATGAACCGATTAGCACTCACACTCCACCAATTTCTTGAGGCCAGTCATCTCATACATCTGAAGTATCTCCTTCTTGGCACATTCACTTATTCTAGACTATTTTTCATTCATTCGTTATTAAACTCGGCTGTTCTCTCCATCCTATTTTTCTCTACATCCAGCTAACCTTTTTCCTCTCACCAACCGCCCCTGACCATGACCCCGCCTACATTCTTCCAATAATTGACCGTGTGTATAAAACTGATCAAAATATTGTTTTTCTACTTTGATAAGTTCGTTGAATAAAAGGGAAGAAAACAAATAAGTTTTTTTTATTTGAAAAGTATTCTGTATTTGACGGTTACTCACTTTTCCATTCATTCTCCTCCTCTTGCTTTCTCTCTTTCCCTCTCTCTCTCTCTCTACTTCTCTTTCTCTCTAACTCTCTCTTCCTATCTCTATCTATCTCTATATATATAATATGTGTGTATCATTTTGTTTTTTTAGCATAGGAATAATGACCAGAGTGCTCAATTACATATGTAAGAATATATTTTTTTTTAAATACTATACTTTAGTTTTATCATCAATCGATACCTACGGTGTCAACGGAAACACTGTAAATTCAACCCGCAAAGATAACGATGTCAAATCAATCGCTTCCTCACTCGATGTTGTAGTGAGCTAACATATTAATGTTTGCATAACTCTCTGCAGAGTGAGACAAAAAATCGAGGGTAAATCTAAAATTTGGGAATGGCTACACACGCACATGTGTATAAACATATCTATGCGCACATAGTTATGACAAGGGCTAATTGAACTAAGTTACGCAAATAACTAATATATATATATTTTATTTGATATGCAAATTACCATATCACACGGTAGTCTTAAGGGTAGTATATTATTATTATTATTATTATTTTATTATTATTTATTTATGTATATATAAGTAACATTTTAAGCTGAATTATTTCGACACTTGATTATTGGGGAAATGGTAGTTTTATCTGTACCATTGGAGAGCCATGCATATAACTGTCCTGTTTTTAAATCTCCGAAACAGTTACATGGTAAACAGATGAAAATCACCGTGTTAATATTAGATGGTTACGTTAAGGTCTCCTGCTTTTGTTTCACTGTTAGATACTTAATCCCCCTTTTTATTTTATTTACTTACTATTATATATTATTTATTTATGAATTTTCCAACAAATGTTAAGTCTACACTATTTTGGATTTAGTTAGTTTCTCTGGGAATTTAAACTGCATTTTCCTTTTTTTTGTTTAAAATAACTCAAAGCTTCTTTAGACTATATATATATATATATATATATATATATATATATATATATATATATATATATATATATATATATATATTTATGCAAACATTGTTACAAATAACAGAATTCGTCTGTTCAATTATACTTTTTTATTTTTTCAATTTTCCTGATGTTTTTTTTTTGTATTAAAATAAAAAAAAAATAATGTTCCATAGTTTTCATAGGTTTCACAAATGTGTTCGATTCTTCGTCGAATCATCCTCATGTGTCAATAGCAAATGAACAGAAAAGCTGGAAAAGGAAGAGAATTTTAAAAAGACTGCGGAGAAACGCGCATACAACGTATTTCGTATTGTTCTATGAAGTCGTTGGATGGTATCACAGAACAAAATGGCATTACGTTAAGCATTTTAAAATGTTATATAAGTGATGTTATTAACTTTTGGTTGTTGCGTTATGTTGATAACTGCCAATATTTTTTTTTATTTGTTTCGGAATTTATTATTTTAGTGTTATTTACTAGAATTCGTCTTAAATCAGAAGGAGGGAAGTTATGTTTTTGTATATGTTGGTAAATTGAGCTAGAGTAGCTATTAGCTTTATATATATATATATATATATATATATATATATATATATATATGTATATATATATATATATATATATATATATATATATATATATATATATATATACATATATATATACATATATATATATATATATATATATATATATATATATATATATATATATATATATATATATATATATATATATATATATATACATATATATATACATAGGGTGGGCCAAAAGAAGGGTCCTATCTTTAAATTTGAATAACTTGAATTTGAATAACTTCCACTAAATAAAAGTTAAACTAACCAAACTTTATGTGTGTGTAGACTGACCCTTCCGAGATTTTTTGAAATAAACAAAACAAATTTTAGCCGAAAAACACTTCTTAAAACTTACAAAAACTAAAGTATTGTTTTTTACACTGTTTTAAGTTTTTTAATCAAAAATAATGTTTTCTAAATGAGGGTACGCACCTTAGGGCTAATACGGCTCATGCTTGCTTCGGAAGGGGTCCTTTACTTATTCTAAAAAAATAAAAATAAAATCAATAAATAAAAAAGTTATGAATTTTTAAAAATAGGACCCTTATTTTTGCCTACCCTGTATATACATATATATATATATACATATATATATATATATATATATATATATATATATATATATATATATATATGTGATTTTATGAAGGCTTACCAAAGCATTCCTTTCAAGACACCAATGATCACCATTAAAGATATTTTTTCTTACAAATACTATTTATTCAAATTAAATGTTTTTTCCTACACGTGTTTCACTACCAAGCAGTTACTTGCTTGGCAGATCATCAGGGAAATTAAATGTCTGGAATACTGGTTTCAACTGCCGACAAAACACAATGTGGCGTTGTAATAGTTGAGGTCACTTAAGAAAAGAAGAAGAAAAATAAAAATAAAAATAAAAATAAAAATAAAAGTCAAACTTAAAAAGCAAGGAAGAACAACGGTAAGAAAAGAAAGTCCTAGAAAAGTCTTAGAAAAGTAGCTTGTGCATTATTTCTTCCACCAAGCCAACAAGCAAGTAGTCGGTCCCAAATACATTCAATAAAACCACAAAACCGGAACAATGTGCGATAATACACTTTCACGTTAGCTGAATAAAATCCCCCCCCCCCCACACAATAAAACAAAAGAACTAAATCATTCAAGGTACCGCTCACAAGTTACCATTCCAATCCAATGATAGTATGGGAATTCTAAATCCAACTTCTCACAAAGAAAAGTCAACACAAATGTTCGTCCGAGTTCAAAGAGTCTTATTTCAATTGTTGATTTATTACCCTTCGAAATAAACACACGACGAGTTGAATGTCAATCCCGTAGAAACCTCCCTTCCATCAAGAAAAAATCTTAATATAGAAACTATTTATTCAAAATACTGTTTCTAAAAATATTTATTATTAAACCTATTCCTTATAGAAATTAATCATCTAGTGTCTGGGACGTCATTTTACATTTTGGGAAAATATCCTTCATTTAATTAACTGCCGAATTGTTATCGTTTTGTTGTTTAACGAAGCGAAAAAAGCCTATCCCGCAGAATTTGTTTTTAAAAAAATTATTCATATATCAAAAATAAACTGTTATTATAAAAAGGCCTTCTACAAAAATCTAGTTATTATTTTAAATCATTTAAAATATTTCCTTAACGGCTGTGTCTGTTTGTAACTCTCTGTGGAGAATATTATTCTATATTCCATAAATAAATGTTACAACGGAATATCGTTATCAGAAATCTATTTTCTATTTTGAAAAAAAACAAACTTTTTTTTTTTTTTTTTTTTTTTAATGGACCGGTTTATTTTTTGTCAACTTTACGGGAAAATATCACTCTTACTCATTAAATGACAGGAGACTTTATTATTACTAATTTAAAATCCCGTACAAAATACTTTTTTTATAAAATTCAATTGTTTCTATTTTTAGAAATTAAGTCCGTGTCGGCATGCATGTTTTTAAAATTATTTTTTCCTTAATTACTTTTCTCCATTCCTGCCACCAAATTGTTTTATTTATTTTAATCTAATTAAAAACTAATTTAATTTAACCTAATTTAATTAAATAGTGATAGCATCCAGGTTGCTATTTCTTATTTTTCACTTAAAATTACTTGAAATCCCCAATGCATTTCGTATAATATATCTATTTCTGAGAATAAATTGTGATTTATTATTTATTATTCCACTATCTTTTTATATGTAACACAATTTCCCCCCTCTATTCCGCTGAATAAGTATTTACTATAGTTGACTATCACTGGGCCTTATTCCGATAGAATATTCTTACCTTATCACCCCCAACCTAAGTCTCGAGTATCCGCTAATAATTGAATTAAGACATATCTTAGCATAAGTACGTGTTACTAATTCTCATCCTCCCTATTATACACTAATTATTGCCCCAGATTGCCTCAGGAAGTGTCCATCTTGCCTATCTCTGCTGTAAGTTTATACTTCCCCCAATTCCCCTCCTATCCAGGTTTTAGGCTTGATAACAGGTAACGGTTTCTATGCAGACAGCATTATAGTATTTCCTGCCTAGCGTTCAGTAAATTATCTCTAGATGTCATGATGTGGTACGACTCCAATGCACATAGGTTGCATCTCTTCTTTTTGTTCGGTTTATATTTGTTAGCCCTCCCCAAAATTGACCATTTCAGTTCGAAAGGGTCTTGCCTAGCAATGAGGTTTCTCACAAAACGGCCAACAGAAGTGTTAGGCCTATCTATGTCTTCCCTTTGGCCTCCCCTGAAGGAACTCATGTGGTTTCTGAATCTATCTTTGAACTCACCCCCGGTTGAACCGATATATGATTTCCTACTACTCTCTGTTATCACATCGCATTTGTAGACAATGCTTGAAACTCTACAGTTCCCCCCCAGTTCCGTTGTAACATTTATTTATGGAATATAGAATAATATTCTCCACAGAGAGTTACAAACAGACACAGCCGTTAAGGAAATATTTTAAATGATTTAAAATAATAACTAGATTTTTGTAGAAGGCCTTTTTATAATAACAGTTTATTTTTGATATATGAATAATTTTTTTAAAAACAAATTCTGCGGGATAGGCTTTTTTCGCTTCGTTAAACAACAAAACGATAACAATTCGGCAGTTAATTAAATGAAGGATATTTTCCCAAAATGTAAAATGACGTCCCAGACACTAGATGATTAATTTCTATAAGGAATAGGTTTAATAATAAATATTTTTAGAAACAGTATTTTGAATAAATAGTTTCTATATTAAGATTTTTTCTTGATGGAAGGGAGGTTTCTACGGGATTGACATTCAACTCGTCGTGTGTTTATTTCGAAGGGTAATAAATCAACAATTGAAATAAGACTCTTTGAACTCGGACGAACATTTGTGTTGACTTTTCTTTGTGAGAAGTTGGATTTAGAATTCCCATACTATCATTGGATTGGAATGGTAACTTGTGAGCGGTACCTTGAATGATTTAGTTCTTTTGTTTTATTGTGTGGGGGGGGGGGATTTTATTCAGCTAACGTGAAAGTGTATTATCGCACATTGTTCCGGTTTTGTGGTTTTATTGAATGTATTTGGGACCGACTACTTGCTTGTTGGCTTGGTGGAAGAAATAATGCACAAGCTACTTTTCTAAGACTTTTCTAGGACTTTCTTTTCTTACCGTTGTTCTTCCTTGCTTTTTAAGTTTGACTTTTATTTTTATTTTTATTTTTATTTTTATTTTTCTTCTTCTTTTCTTAAGTGACCTCAACTATTACAACGCCACATTGTGTTTTGTCGGCAGTTGAAACCAGTATTCCAGACATTTAATTTCCCTGATGATCTGCCAAGCAAGTAACTGCTTGGTAGTGAAACACGTGTAGGAAAAAACATTTAATTTGAATAAATAGTATTTGTAAGAAAAAATATCTTTAATGGTGATCATTGGTGTCTTGAAAGGAATGCTTTGGTAAGCCTTCATAAAATCACATATAAATGCTCTGTACTCTGTAATCGAGTATCATCGAGCTTGTTTTTTATTAGAACAACCCCGGTCTTCACTGAATGATCTATTTTATAAGTGAAAAATCTAAATCTATATATATATATATATATATATATATATATATATATATATATATATATATATATATATATATATATATATATATATATATTAGTAGAATACTCGTCCCGGGACGTGTATGAACAATGAATATAGCATTAGTTAAAAAATGTAATGCTTTATTTTTATTTGGGGGGTTTAGTCACGTTTCGGTGGCACCCCTAAATGGTAAACTTTACATGCCTAGAATACATATTCCATAATTAATAATAAGTTCTGTTGTGTAGAATTTTACCAGGCACGTAATACTTATATGCACTTATCCTCTTAGAAATGTATTATTTAATATAACTCAGAATGTGATGTAAAAAATTCTCTAAAGTCTTTGTATGTAACTTATTTTTTAAATTTTCACTACATATTTCCGTCATTGATTAGAAAGACGAACTACCGAACTATATGTGTTGTCCCATCTGCCAAGAAACACGTGCAGAAATACAAATTAATTAATATGGAACATTGATGTTCTTTTTGAATTGAAGATGAAAATGGAAATGGTAAATGTCTACCGAAGTGCGGAAATAAAGAATTGAAGGAACTAATAGACAATTATTATTTGGTATTGCTTTTTGCATGGTCTTTTGAATTGAATCAATATAATATATATGCTCTGAACTTTGTAACAAAACTTCATTGAGCTTGTAATTGGATACTGCAAGGAGTATAAAATTTAAAATATACATTCCTTAAACGAACTCACTAATATATATATATATATATATATATATATATATATATATATATATATATATATATATATATATATATATATATAACAGAGAGTAGTAGGAAATCATATATCGGTTCAACCGGGGGTGAGTTCAAAGATAGATTCAGAAACCACATGAGTTCCTTCAGGGGAGGCCAAAGGGAAGACATAGATAGGCCTAACACTTCTGTTGGCCGTTTTGTGAGAAACCTCATTGCTAGGCAAGACCCTTTCGAACTGAAATGGTCAATTTTAGGGAGGGCTAACAAATATAAACCGAACAAAAAGAAGAGATGCAACCTATGTGCATTGGAGTCGTACCACATCATGACATCTAGAGATAATTTACTGAACGCTAGGCAGGAAATACTACAATGCTGTCTGCATAGAAACCGTTACCTGTTATCAAGCCTAAAACCTGGATAGGAGGGGAATTGGGGGAAGTATAAACTTACAGCAGAGATAGGCAGGATGGACACTTCCTGAGGCAATCTGGGGCAATAATTAGTGTATAATATGGAGGATGAGAATTAGTAACACGTACTTATGCTAAGATATGTCTTGATTCAATTATTAGCGGATACTCGAGACTTAGGTTGGGGGTGATAAGGTAGGAATATTCTATCGGAATAAGGCCCAGTGATAGTCAACTATAGTAAATACTTATTCAGCGGAATAGAGGGGGGAAATTTTGTTACATATAAAAAGATAGTTGAATAATAAATAATAAATCACAATTTATTCTCAGAAATAGATATATTATACGAAATGCATTGGGAATTTCAAGTAATTTTAAGTGAAAAATAAGAAATAGCAACCTGGATGCTATCACTATTTAATTAAATTAGGTTAAATTAAATTAGTTTTTAATTAGATTAAAATAAATAAAACAATTGGGTGGCAGGAATGGGGAAAAATAATTAAGGAAAAAATAATTTTAAAAACATGCATGCCGACACGGACTTAATTTCTAAAAATAGAAACAATTGGATTTTTATAAAAAGTATTTTGTACGGGATTTTAAATTAGTAATAATAAAGTCTCCTGTCATTTAACGAGTTAGAGTGATATTTTCCCTATAGTTGACAAAAAATAAACCGGTCCATTAAAAAAAGGTTTTTTCAAAATAGAAAATAGATTTCTGATAACGATATTCCGTAGTAACATTTATTTATGGAATATAGAATAATATTCTCCACAGAGAGTTGCAAACAGACACAGCCGTTAAGGAAATATTTTAAATGATTTAAAATAATAACTAGATTTTTGTAGAAAACTTTTTTATAATAACATTTTATTTTTGATACATGAATAATCTTTTAAAAACAAATTCTGCGGGATAGGCTTTTTCCGCTTCGTTAAACAACAAAACGATAATAATTCGGCAGTTAATTAAATGAAGGATATTTTCCCAAAATGTAAAATGACGTCCCAGACACTAGATAATTAATTTCTATAAGGAATAGGTTTAATAATAAATATTTTTAGAAACAGTATTTTTAATAAATAGTTTCTATCTACTAATTATAATTTTTTCTTAATGTAAGGGAGTTTTCTGCGGGATTGACATTCAACTCGTCGTGTGTTTGTTTCGAAGGGTAATAAATCAACCATTGAAATAAGACTCTTTGAACTCGGACGAACATTTGTGTTGACTTTTCTTTGTGAGAAGTTGGATTTAGAATTCCCATACTATCATTGGATTGGAATGGTAACTTGTGAGCGGTACCTTGAATGATTTAGTTCTTTTGTTTTTTTGTGGGGGGGGGGATTTATTCATCATTCTGCCGGCCGACGTGAAAGTGTATTATCGCACATTGTTCCGGTCTTATGGTTTTATTGAATGTATTTGGGACCGATTATTTGCTTGTTGGCTTGGTGGAAGAAATAATGCACGAGCTACTTTTCTAAGACTTTTCTAGGACTTTCTTTTTTTATCGTTGTTCTTCCTTGCTTTTTAATTTTGACTTTTAATTTTATTTTTATTTTTTTCCTCTTCTCTTCTTAAGTGACCTCAACTATTGCAACGCCACATTGTGTATTGTCGGCAGTTGAAACCAGTATTCCAGACATTTAATTTCCCTGATGATCTGCCAAGCAAGTAACTGCTTGGTAGTGAAACACGTGTAGGAAAAAACATTTAATTTGAATAAATAGTATTTGTAAGAAAAAATATCTTTAATGGTGATCATTGGTGTCCTGAAAGGAATGCTTTGGTAAGCCTTCATGAAATCACATATAAATGCTCTGTACTCTGTAATCGAGTATCATCGAGCTTGTTTTTTATTGGAACAACCCCGGTCTTCACTGAATGATCTATTTTATAAGTGAAAAATCTAAATCTATATATATATATATATATATATATATATATATATATATATATATATATATATATATATATATATATATACCTAACTTTATAAATAGAGAGATATAGAAAAATGAAACTATATACTTAAAAGCAACAAACTAAACCGTTAATGGATTTCAAACCCCTAACCCTAACCTCTAAAATTCGGTACTGTATTAGTAAAAACAGAAATTCATTTTAATTCAAAATCCTATCGTTCGGAAAACGTTAATCTGAAATGTATAAAAAGTATTAATTATGTAAGCAACTGTTAGCGAACAATCAGGCCATTCTGCTATATGATATATTTGAAATTAAAGGGGATACAGATAGAGGTTCGGGAACACTTCCATTGTCTTCCCCGATATATTTTACATGAGAATACACTTTTACATTTTATGTAGAATATCTAACTTTTCTTTCTATAGGGAACACACAGACTTCACCAAACACACACACACACACAGAAATCTTATTATTATGAACTTGCATTTTTGCAGTATCCATTGTATATCAAAAGAAAAATATATTAACTTTTCCAATCAATTTTATCAAAGATTTTCGTTTTATTCCGTCAAGTAATGTGTAATACATTCATGTCTTCGATTAATGAAATGTTAATACAACATTTTGTAGTAAATAAAATACCGCATTTAATTTAAAATTTTAACATTGACGATTTTATCGAATGACTCGATGATAAGATTCTTCTTGGTGCTGACTGTTTTATTGTTTGGGCATGACCTTCACGGAAATGTTTTTTATCTGAACTTAATGAGATTTTAACTTTGCGTGACACAGAATTATTCACAAAATGCAATCATAATTAGATAAGAAATTATCATAATTTCTCTCTCACTCTCTCACTCTCTCTCTTTCTCTCTCTCTCTCTATCTCTCCCTCTCTCTCTCTCTCTCTCTCTATATATATATATATATATATATATATATATATACCATATTACCAGAAATGCTTCAGGCAAACTACATATTCCTTTTATATATATATATATATATATATATATATATATATATATATATATATATAATAGAAATTGGTAGTTTGCTGGAAGCATTGCTGGGAGTAATAATATAAGTTTTAAAAAGGTTGAAGGCAATGCGAAGCTCCGGATCGCTGGAAGCTGTGAAGAACAAAAACAAAACAAAACCGAAACAAGTCGAATCCCAGATTCCGAGAAAATGCCAGCGCTCCTGGCATTTTCTCGGAATCCGGGAGTTTTTTTTAATTTATTTTTGACAAGGAGAGGAAAAAAATGTCTCGAAATATATCAAATTGATCCTTGATCATCCGGAATATTACAAACTAACAGTCTTGCTGACTTGTAAGTTCGTCTAGAAAAATAAACAAACCTTTTCGATCTATATCCGACTTGTTTCGGTTTTGTTTTGTTTTTGTTCTTCACAGCTTCTAGCGATCCAGAACTTCGCATTGCCTTCAACCTTTTAAAAACTTTTATTATATATATATATATATATATATATATATATATAATATATAAGTGTTACAGTCCCGTATATATATATATATATGTATATATATATATATATATATATATATATATATATATATATATATATATATATAATATATATATATATATATATATATATATATATATATATATATATATATATATATATATATATATATATATATACATGTGACTGTAACACTTATATTATTCTAATCCTAGCCTGCCAGGGGATTCACTACAAGCATCGTACATATAAACAAACTCTCCAATAACATCGGAGAAGATCGTAAATCTTCGGCCACGCCGTCAGATTTTCACCATGAAAAAGAAAACAATACAATATCTGTTTACCATGAGTATGGTTTGTTAAACCGAAAATTCGGATTTATAAAATATTTTTAAAAAATGTTTAAATAAATTTTCATTGAATTTAAAATTTACGCGTCTGTTAACTGATTTCTCAAAAATCTTCAAATATATATATATATATATATATATATATATATATATGTGTATATTTAAAAAAATTATATAAATCTTTATATCACAAATATTTTAATAGCTCAATAGTGTAGAACTAGAGCTCCATTATTATTGTTATACATGTAAACTACACCAAATGTAAGGAATACATTTTTATAAATCTATTAAAAAGTTGTTATGTGCATACAATCTACCTCAAACACATCATCTTCCTGATATACAGAATATTTAAAATGTACAAACCATCAATTTTGTTGAGGGGAATTCTATCAGTGCTCATCAAAACTTTTATTTGTTTGTTTTTCTATATTTTATTTTTCTATTTTTTATTTGTTTATTTTTCTATATTATATTTATTTTATTTTTCATATATTTTTATAACTTTCAAATCATATTCTTCATCTGAATGTTCGAATTATGGTATATTGGTACGATATACGTTAATCTGAATCGTAATTCTACTGTATCGTTAACCATCGATAAAAACTGCCATTGAAAGTTCGCACAGATAAATGATGACTTTTTCACTTACAATCGTTGTAAAGGAATAAAGTTCTTAACGATAGTTAATGAAAATATTCATCATTTATTTGTGTGAACTTTGAACGGACGTATTCTTACAATTATTAATATAAAATGCCAATGGCTGTCTTACTATTGTGGCGAGTAATCCATCTAAAAATGAAAGTCTGTTTAAAGTGAAAAAAATTGTCAAATACTTTATAAATTGTTTTGATATAGATCTATTACAATATATGCGATGAAAACCAGCACCAAATTCTAAACGGTATTTGCATTCAATATATAGAAAAATAAAATTCACATACACATTGTAGTTGTCAGCACTATAATTTATTTCGACCTCCTGGCCTGTTCAAAATGCTAACGGGACAACTACTTATTCTATATGTATTATATATATATATATATATATATATATATATGTGTAGTTGTCCCGTAAGCATTTTGAAGAGGCCAGGAGGTCGAAATAAATTATAGTGCCAACAACTACGATGTGTCTGTGAATTTATTCTTTCTATATTTTATGCTTGCTCTGTTTTTCACATTGAGCTCTCACACTCGGATTTTTTACCAAAATTATTCACTTTAACACTATATATATAAAAATCAGCACCAAATTCTAAACGGTATTTGCATTCAAAAGATTTAAACAAATTGAAGTGAAGAATAGACATGAGGAAGGCTAGATGCTACATCGGCCGAAACGTTTTATAAACATAGATATCAAAGTCGATGGGGACAATAGCCTGAAGAAAAAAACAGTGCAAATTAAAACGAATTTAAATATTAACAAGATTAAATTAAAGTTCTACTTCACCTGGACTAGCTGCTCTACCAAGGCTTTAGAGTCTAGTCTACCTAGCTATTTCATTCATAGCTAGAGGGATAGAAAAATATACGCAAACACGCACAACACATTAGTATTACATTACTAGTAGTTTCTACCCGGCGTTGCCCGGGATTAAACAATGTATTATTATTAAGTAATGGATTTTCAAAATAGACAAAGAAAAAAAACAGGTAAAGCAAGAGCCGAGATTGAAACCGAGACGTTAAGATGTTCAGTCTGATCTTCTACCATATGAACAACATAGTTCGTTACGTGATAAAGATAAGCCTTAATAATTGTAATCTGCTGCTGCTTCTATTGTTTTGTCAGCCATTATTGAAAAATGTCATCATTGTAAAATAATTCACTTTCCGAGAAAACTGTAGTATTTTATGTTTCGGAATATTTTAGATGAGGATCGATAATCTGGAGTATTTGGATTATTCGAACTACTGTTATCATCTGAGATGTTATTCCCACAACGTTTCGGTCGATGTAACCTCCGGTCTTCACCAGGTGCGTCTTTTCGAACTCGGGAATCTTTACAGAATGTTTAACTAAACCATTTATTTACCAAAGGATATAGATTGTTGTCGTTTCGTAAGCTATGACTGATTAGAAGTCTCAAGTAATTCGTAATTCCATTTTTCACAATGATAAAAAAAGTTCTATGTAATAATCAGTTTTACGTGACAGTCTGCTGGAGGTTGAAGGTTCAATCCTTAGTACTGGCAATACTAAGGTCTAATTCTATATACGGAGAATACAATTAAGACTTTTACCAGGTGATGGATGATAAGTTATCACCGTGTATTAAATAAAGGATTTCGTTCGAAATTTCGTACAAATTCCTGAGTTCGACAAGACGTACCTGAAATAAGTCGGAGGTTACATCGGCCTAAACGTTGTTAGAATAAGATCCACGATGAGAACAGCAGTCAGAATTCTAGAAATAATACAAATGGGGTTTTTCTTGAATATTTGAACTTCCGTATTTTATCTTCACTCATATGTTCTGATATATTTAAGATGCATTCATGCAATAAGCGTATTTCCAACTAAAGCGTGACATACAGACCGACAGATAAACACTTTATAGATGATTAGACGCGTCTAAAAATTATATGAATGAATAATTATGTCCTTGTACATCTGAGTAAAGATGAATAACAAACCATAACCCTAACTAATAATAGTTCAATACATAAATACCACATTGTAGCATTGTGAGGGCAGTTCTTCAATCCCCCCCAATGTGGCCCGTAATATTTTCTTTTACAGAAACCATTTGAGTTGATAGATAAGTAGTTGGCTCATTGGATAATGACGTCTCCCAGTAGTGGCAAGAGCAGTCGTAATGTTGATCTGTTCTTATTCTGTCTCTTTGTGGCTGGTAAAGTTGAAGCAATTAAAAAGGACAACAAATAACTCCATTATTTTCTCTAGTGTTTGATTTACTTTTTACATACAGATAAACCGCAATTTCAATTTCGATAGCAGCTACATCCAGGAGTGATGACAGCCTCAAAAATAGACGTCTGATTATTCTGACGCTAAATCACAGTGATGCAAAACCGATGTCGCTTCTCTGCCACGTTTTTCTTATCATGGCGCAAGTTTCTCTAAAGATAACTCTAACCATTAACATAATTTCTAATGGAAAATTCTTTTTTTTTATTACTTAAATTGACTAAATGTAATTTTCTTTAGGTTAACACACCTCACATCTAATTTTGCTACAACATATGTTGTACGAAATGTGTAACATTTCAATTTGCGCCGTAAAATAAGCTTCGCAAGCTCTGCATATAGCTTAAATATTAATAACAGTGGGTTCATTTGAATGCTATGTGTGTTATAAATTTTTTTTAAAACACTAACTAACCTAGAAATTCCCTATAAAAATCCGAAAGATACAAATAGTATTAATTAAAAAGCAGTTTTTCTAGTATAAATTTCGTGTAAGATTTAAAACGATATATATAGCATTAGTTTTTACTTGTATTTTTAAGAAATTGGGAAACAAGGGGTCGCGGTCACACCGATTAAAGGATGAACAACAAAAATAATGTGCCGACATAAGTTATATTGTTGCCTAGAATTAGTATAATTAGTATAATTAGTATAATTACTATCCCCAATTGATAATGTTAACGCTATTAGTTTAGTACTTTATGTCGCACGTATATATTAGTGACGTCACCAAGCCTGTTAATGATTTATTACGTAATATAATTAAAAATCTACGTAGGGAAACCCTTTTCTCTGTTATTGTTTTTTCATCTTGCTTATTCGATATTTTTCGAGTTAAATGGTAAAGTAAACAAAAGAATAATGTGCCCGTGTCACTCACCGTATTACCTAGAATATATATTTTTTTAATTCATAATCATCAGTTCATCAAGTGAATCCTATATATATATATATATATATATATATATATATATATATATATATATATTATCTATTTGCCTTTCTGGTACCAAAGGTACTAAAGCTTTTTTTTTTTTTTAATGCAACCTTAATTCCTATATAATTTTATTTCTAGCTACCATATCGTAGAATGGTTCGTAGGTGTAGTGTTTAGATAGTATTTTATTATTATTATTATTATTATTATTATTATTATTATTATTATTATTATTACTAGTATTACTATTGTTATAAAGAATTTTATTTGATATGCAAATTACCACATCACACGGTAGTCTTAAGGGTAGTATATTATTATTATTATCATTTTATTATTATTTTATGTATATATAAGTAACATTTTAAGCTGAATTATTTCGACACTTGATTATTGGGGAAATGGTAGTTTTATCTGTACCATTGGAGAGCCATGCATATAACTGTCCTGTTTTTAAATCTCCGAAACAGTTACATGGTAAACAGTTGAAGATCCCCGTGTTAATATTAGATGCTTACGTTAAGGTCTCTTGCTTTTGTTTCACTGTTAGATACTTAATCCCCCTTTTTTATTTTATTTACTTACTATTATATATTATTTATTTATGAATTTTCCAACAAATGTTAAGTCTACACTATTTTGGATTTAGTTAGTTTCTCTGGTCATTTAAACTGCATTTTCCTTTTTCTTTTTTCTTTTTTTTGTCTTTTTGTTTAAAATAACTCAAAGCTTCTTTAGACTATATATATATATACATATATATATACATATATATATATACATATATATACATATATATATATATACATATATATATATATACACATATATATATATATACATACATATATATATACATACATATATATATACATATATATATATATATATATACATATATATATATACATATATATATATATATATACATATATATATATACATATATATATATATATATATATATATATATACATATATGTATATATATATATAATATTATATTAATCATTTATTACCTACAGACATCAATGTTTCATGCTTACGCAATCTTCAGTGCAGGAAGTTAATTTCCGACGGTCGGCGGGCGGGAACTCCGATTCGCAGTCAAGAGCGTTCCCCGTTGGCCACCACAAATTAGCTTAGAATTAAGGAGGAATTTAACTTAGTAAATACCAGGTCGGCGGGTATTTTACCACGAGCAGCGAATAGTGATCTACAACAACAAACTGTGTTGGATCTCGCAATGAACCTAGTAGTACTGCTTGTAATATATATATATATATATATATATATATATATATATATATATATATACATACATATACAGAGAGAGAGAGAGAGAGAGAGAGAGAGAGAGAGAAAATTGTGATCAATAGTAAACTAACATTATCTAATATTTTGGTAAACGTTCCTATGTCCTGTTTCACGGTGTATCTTAGGCACTAATACCTCTCCAATGCCTTTTGAATAATCTATCGATTACCCAATGTAACTCACAATCTTTGCCTTGACGTGTAGCATATGGATTTTTATGGAAGGGAAGCCGTGATTGACTGATCAGAATTCTAACATTCACACGTCCATATTTTGTTACACATTGATATTATAAATGAATATTTGAAGGAGGCCGATAATGCATATATAATATATCTGTACGATATCGCATTATCATTTACTCGTGAAAATGTATTCCTAACAAAATAGCAATATTGTAAGTATTCTATTTGCGCATGAGGATAGGCACCTTTTTTGCGCATTAAAAGAATCGCGTCAATCAACTTTCTATTCACTTCGGAATGACAGCTTAATTTCAACAAACCTAAGGTTGTCGGGTGCAAGATTAAAGGTCAGAAATCGAAACCTGCAAGTCGACGCGGTTAACTTTACAATGAGTAAGTCTGATCCTATTTATTTCTCTGTCTCTCTCTCTCTCTTTTCTTGTGTAGCCTTGTTTCTTTCCTCTTTTTGTTAAATGGTCTCTCTCGGTTATTGATTGTTGTGATCGATAAAGTAGTCGGTGAGATTTCTTCAGATAGAATAGACTCGAGAGTTTTATGTTTTTTGGAAGCCGTAATGAACAAATAAATTTTATATTTTCATATAAAATGCTCTGTTCGCTTCTTTTTTACAAAGTAATACATTTTCAGCGGCTATTGTGTCTTTTTTCGATGAGCCGAAGCAATTGATTATCTGGAGAGAATTAATGATGCTATTGAAAGCGACCCGGTATTACTCATTTGGACAGCACCAGACCACTGTGTTTGAGGATCCGAGACAGCGTGGGCTCAAACAAGAATAAACACTGGTCAACCGCTGTTTGAACAGGTGATAAGACTCTGCTGGCTCCCAGGATTCTTTCCAAAGAAGTCTGCATGGCGCAGCCACACTAAGATACACTCCCTGGTCCACGATGGTTTTACACTATGATGGTGAAAATTAGTTAATAATTAATTAGAATCACTATATATACTCTACGGTTTTCCTCAGTGTTCAGTATTGGAACCGTTTTTGTTTGTCATATTAATAACTGATTCATCTAATTATATAATTTTGTTAAATAAAATTAATTGTTAAACTATTTTTGAAATCATATTTTGTCTATTGTATTGTGGGGTAACTGAATAATAGGTACGAATATAAGAAATATTGTTTCAAGAGAGCTAAACGTTAAAGATATATATACAGATATATAAAGTTATCATAAGATCTCATATATAGTATTCAGATTGAAGGCATCAAAAATAACAGTGACAAAACAAATACAAAGAATAAAAGATAGAAGTTTAAAAAATGGAATTAAATTCTTAACAATAGAGTGAAATTATTTCATATAAACTGTTAAAATAATTAAAGAAATTTGAAGAGGAATAATGTAATACCCGGTCAAAGCTGATTTCAAAAATTTATTTACAGATTTGTTTTTTTGCACAGTACATTTTTAAATGGAATTAGATGAATTCAAAATAGTTTTGACTATGAAGGAACGATAATAAATAAGACAACACCGTTGTATATTTACAAGAATAGAGAATAGTATGTTACGGAAAGACTGCTCCGAGACTGGGTCGAGACTTAGTCGTAATCTCTATTATATATAGTGTCTGAGATAGTCCATATATTCACAAAATAAGCTAGATCACAATCACACCATAACAGAAAAAAATGGTTATAAATGGTATAAAGTGTTTTTGTGGAATTATAGCGAGACGTATATAAGAGCTTTTGATCTGTAACTTGATATATAAGAGCTTTTGATATTGTATAAATAGTTGAAATGTTCGATGGAACGGTTTTCAAGAATATAATGTAAAAGATGGTCAAAAATGAAGATAGTCAAAGAGATGATACTAATCAACATTATAAAGGCATCCGATCATTTGCACTGAATCGCTGTATCTTCGCATGTCCATACTTTCAGAAATTGCACGTATTCATTAGAAGTCATTTTACTGATGCCTAGTATTTTTGTGTGTTTGTATTAAGCAAAATCACTCAAAATAACATATAGAAAAATAAATCTCATCTTCAAAACTTCGCGACATGCTAATAATAATTATTCACATTTCTCCAATTAAAACTAAAATAATCGTTCTGTTTTATTTCTCGGGCGGTTTGCTGGTGATTTGTCATGATTTCCTCTATCTGCTGCCCATTGGTCGTTAATTTTAATTAATTAAACAACTCGGAGACGATTCTACATTAACCATTTTGTTCTTTATTAGATTATTCGTCCAGGTACAATTACAGAAAGAGAAAGAGGGAGAGTGATAGAGAAAGAAAGATACATAACTTCAGCTTTACTGTTGTAAGAGCACCTGTATCAAAGGAAATAACGACATTTGGAAATTGGGATTTGACGTAGACAAATGTAAAATACTACATGTAAGATCCAGGAATGTTGGAGTTAACATGTACTAAACAGCAGAGAAATCAAAGAAGTAGATAGAAAGTGCGATTTGGGAGTGGGGTTTGATAATACATTTAGGGTAAAAAGCATATTTTGACCATTGTATTGAGGGCAAATAGAATGATAGGGTGGATGATTAGGAATATAATTTCGAGGAAGACAAATGTTGTGTTAAGGATATATGATAAGACCTCATATAGAATGATGTACCCACACCTGGGCCTCAGCGACTAGACATGGAGATCGGAATGTAATATTGAAACTAAAGGCATACAAAGAAAGGTGACAAAACTAATAAGTAAAGGAGCGCAGTTACAGGGAGAGATTGGACAAATTGGGATTGATCACTTTGCTGGAGAGAAGAATGAGAGGTGATATGATTGAGACTTTCAATATAATTAATGGCATTTCTAACTATGGTGGGCATTTTTTAGTATTTCTCCTAGATCTGAAAGGTTATTGTCAGGGAGTTTTCAAAAACCAGAACTGTTAACCAGTTAAGTTTTTTTTGCTCACAGAGTAATAGGTTTGTGGTATAAGTTGCCAGATCGGATTAAGAACAGCAATAGCGTGGATCAGTTTAAGATTAGTTTTGATGAATTCAGAGAAAGTGGTAGGAGAGAGAAATGGAGGGAACACTTTAAGGAGTTGTTAAATGAAATATTTAACAAAATATGATCTGGATATCGATACTGTACTAAGAGTTTTTTTAGGGGGGGGGTTAACAGTTTAATTGAGAAAATAGTTAATGGGGAGATGCCTAAGTACGCATAACAAACAAATAAATACATTTTAGAAAGTTCACTTCTAACGGGGTCTTATAAAAAGTTATACATGCTAATCGTCACGTTGCTAATTCCGTTTCTCGACTTCCGTTGCCGCTATTTCCATAAATGTCATATTTAACCTTATTTATCTTTCCGACACTTACTTCATATGGCTATATAGACTTGAATAGTTCCAAGGCCAGTCTCTCTCTCTCTCTCTCTCTATATATATATATATATATATAGAGAGAGAGAGAGAGAGATAGAGAGAGAGAGAGAGAGAGAAAAGAGGGTAGTGCAGTATTTGTGCAGTTCCATCGAGAGAAAAGTATACATGTAAAGGAGAAAGGCTACCAACATTTGTAAAATGATTTTTTTCAACATTTATTTATTATTTTGTTATTTTATCATTTTATAATTTTATATAACGCGTTTCAAGCGACGGTCCGCTATCATCAGATATGTAAATCCATTTGGAGAAATGTCTTTCGATTTGAAAGAGTGTTGTTTCATTTGAGGAAATGTGTTATTGTTTGGCATTTTTGCGCAAGTGTGGGTTTGCGGGTGTGTGTGTGTACGTGTTTTGATAATTTTATATCTTTTATTTTTATTTTTTATTATTTATTATTTTCTGCTTCTCTTGCTCAAAGTCGTGTGTGTTTATATTTATATATATATATATATATATATATATATATATATATATATATATATATAATTTTGTATTTATACAAACATTATTCGTTGCATATGTGCATACATGTTTCGGTTATCCTCTTCACAGAGAGTCAACCTCTTCAGACCAAAGAAGAACAGCTCTACTTGTTATTGAGCACTTTTTATAAACACTGGAGTTTCAATTGATTTACATCTACACTAATACAATACGTGTACCATATATAAATACACATATATATATATATATACACATATATATATATACACACACACATATATATATATATATATATATATATATATATATATATATATATATATATATATATATATATATATATATAATACTTTATTGTACGTACCATTACAGTGTATTTTCTACTTTTTGCTTAAACAAATATAAAGAGACAATCACGGCACAGTTAGAACGAGAGAAAAGAAAAGTACCTCATCTAGTATAGTATCATTTCATACTTTTATCGACTTTGTATTTAAATCAAGTTAAAAGTGTTGTAAATGTCAATTATCTCCACCATTTATCGTCAGTAGTTCAGATAAATGTCTTATAATCTGTGACAAGTCAATACATTTTTAATTCGTACCAAAAACACTATTGACATGTTGAAGCTATTGAACAGAGTTTCGGGTATTAAGAGCGGAGTCGAGTTACATTTCTGTTATCTGTTTATGTCGTAAAAGTATATCTACAAGTTGGTCATGTAATAAACCGATTCAAACATGAGACATTTATTACCAACGATACGCGTGTTACTTGTTTTGTCATCGATTGCACGCAGCGACTTTGGAAGATGGTTTTTCACCCCATCGACATATGAATGTGTGCCTATGTGCAGATGTCTACAAAGATAGATTCTATCCATTTCAGATGAGTCATTAGTATATTAGTCTTGGAGTGGCTCGCAATATCGATTCCATTCATACTTTAAGATACGTCCTCGCGTCTCTATGGGAGATGTTGTCAGTTGATCACGCTTTTGTTTGAAAGGGGATTTTCATTGTAAAACGTGCAGATTTAATGGACGCATCTAATTGTAAATGCGTTCATGACTATCTAGAATAGGCTTCGTCCGTCGTTTGATCTGCGATGATTTACTTTGAAATACCATTTTCATTGCTAAATACGCAGATTAATTGAACCTATATTATTTTAGATGCGTCCAAGTATCTCTATAAGAGACTGTCCGTCGGTCTGTCACGCTTAAGTTTTAAATAGGATTGTTTCGGTCTGTCACGCTTCAGTTTGAAATAGGATTTTTGTTGGTCTGTCACATTCAAGTTTGAAAAAGCATTTTCGTCGATCTGTAAGACTTAAGTTTAAAATAGAATTTTTGTCGGTCTGTCACGCTTTCTTTTAAAATAGGATTTTTGTCGGTCTGTCACGCTTAAGTTTAAAATAGCATTTTCTGTCGGTCTGAAACGCTTGTTTCAAATAAATGTCAGATTTACGTTAGAAATAGCATTATCAGCGCTAAACGCGCAGATGAAATGGACGCAACGTAAGCACATTTGTTCTTGGTTATTTAAGATGATGTGGCTAAATTTTCTATTAGGAAAGTGTTTCACCTTATTCTTTTGGTTTTTACAAAAGAATCGACTTATCCATTCTATAGTTACAAGGTTCAAATCGGCTCTGTCATAGATATGCACCGTGATAGGTAGATAGATAGATAGATAGATAGATAGATAGATAGATAGATAGATAGATAGATAGATAGATAGATAGATATGTCGATAGATAGATAGATAGATAGATAGATAGATATGTCGATAGATGGATAGAAATCACATCAATTCTAAAATAGATAGATAGATAGATAGATAGATAGATAGATAGATAGATAGATAGATAGATAGATAGATAGATAGATAGATGAAAATCACACCAGGTTTTAAATAGATAGATAGATAGATATTTGGAAATCACATCAATTCTAAAATAGAAAGATCGACATATACTAAGTTAGTTAGATAGATAGATATGTAGGTAGATATGTAGATAGACAGATGGATAGATAGATATCTCGATAGATAGATATCTCGATAGATAGATATCTCGATAGATAGATAGATAGATAGATAGATAGATAGATAGATAGATAGATAGATAGATAGATAGATAGATAGATAGATAGAATTCAATAAGCTATCATATATATGGTCAAACTGAGACAGATATATAAATAACTAAATTAAACCAACAAAACATATGCGCCTGGTGCGCGCATATATCTGCCCATATTAAATTATTCTCAGTATTCAGAAAATAAAATGGTTAGATAATAAAATAATATTTTTGAGAAGTGTGACGTAATTTCGGTATGTGCTCCGATGCTCGGCAACAGCATACGTTCCGACTGGTTACTATGGCAATCGTTCTACGCCCGTGCTATGTTTAACAGATCAACGAAACGTCTGGTATCGATGCAACTTAGTCGGAACTTCTGCACTCCTAAGATTGGTCGGGGAATAAAAGTCTTTGTTACATGCAAAAAAGTTGGAACTTATATCCAATATGCTGGCTGGGTCTTATTTTAAGAATAACATTTCTTAGTATTTGTTGGCAAGCAAGTATATTGATCATATATGACAGGTGTACCCTCATAGCCCTTTTAATTTTCCAACATAAATCATTTTTCTGAAAATTATTTCCAAACAAATAATGTTCTAACGTCACTAATTAAATATGAAATATAAAATCTTTAAAATTGTACACAAAATGTTAATACTTTCTCTTAGCTGGTATCATAGAGAATGGAAATACAACCTTTCAAAACTTTCCTTATTTAATAATCAAAAAGTATGAGTGCTATTGTCACTAGAAAACAAAACATATGACCTTTCGAATTGAATCGCTTATTTAATAAGATTTGGGCAATGACCTCCAATTTCCCTCTCCAAAACATGCTGATCCTCATTTTTTAAAATTAATTATTCCATAATTAAATTAACCCAATTAATCAATTAATATTGCTCCAACAAAATTCTCACTGCGACACATAAAAACACAAAATCTGTATTGGATTTCCGTATTCATTTTAATATTTTTATTATGTGTAAATTAATGTAGTTAGTAAATATAATTTGTTTGACCTGAAAATGTTATTCGTTAATAAATAGCGAATAACATTTTCAGGTCAAACAAATTATATTTACTAACTACATTAATTTATAGATAATAAAAATATAACGGAAAGAATATTACGCTTCTTCTTCTTCTTTCGTGTGAATCAGTTGATTCTGGTGTTGGCATTAGTTTCCCCGATGTTAGAAATCTTTCTGGAAATACATCGAGTACTTACGGGAAGGACCACGAGAAGGTTGCCAACATCCCTAAGTGAAAGTGGTACTGTGGAACCGACTGGTCTTCAGTCCGTGTCGATATCCACTTAACCACCGTCACCTCCATACATTACGCTGAGTAAAAGTTATTTTATTTATCCCGTAAACTAGATAATTAAAAAATTAAATGTTTTATAAATACAATTGAAATGAAAATGTAAATAAATATTATTCTTGATTGTTTCAACGTGTCTTACTTTCTATTTGAACTTCCCTCATCATTTTACTAGCCAATCAGAACAAACGATTTATTTCGACCTGATCGTATGACATCACTTCCGTCTAGCGGTGAACTAAAACCATTTAATCTCCACAAAGCCACATCCGCCAATGCATAAAGTAGTGTTGCCACATAGTACATCATGGCTGGTACATCATCTACTACTCTCTCCCTCCTTGACAAGGTCCAAAAAAGAGTCACACACCTAATAGGTCCCTCACTGTCAACCAAGCTCCAGTCCCTGTCCCATCGCCGCAATGTAGCATCCTTGTGCTTGTTTTACAAATACTTCAATGGATTATGCTCCGATGAACTGGCTACTCTGGTGCCTCCTCGACGTAAATTCACTAGACTAACTCGATAATCAGCTAAATCCCATCCATTCACTGTGGAGGTCCCCAAATACCGGAGAGCTTTCTACTCCAATAGCTTCTTTCCTCGTGCTGCTGGCGTCTGGAACTCCCTCCCTGCACCCTGTTTCCGCGACGGTACTGACATGTAAAAATTTAAAACTAATGTAAACAGACATGTCGCTGTGCAGCTCCCAATTTAAGTTGACCCCTTAAACCTTCTCCCTGTTTTCTCAGTAGCCCCTTACGTCTACAGTGGCGGCTTGCCTTGTTTGGGGTGAACTTTGTTAAAAAAAAATCTATAAGTGTGATTGTGATACCTAAAGAATCAAAGATTCAGCTCATTGCTAAAAAGTGGGCGAAGTAAAAGGAATCCTACTTTATTGCATAACAAAAAATAGAGAGAGTTATTAATTAATTTTCTTCTTTCATTCTGTCTTGTTCACATTCGATTTCTCACTAATATAAAAAAAAGTTACATTTATATTATTTATTTTATTTATTTTTACTCTTTTATTTTTCTATTTGCAAACGAGAACGAACGATATATTTCGCCCCAGTTGTATGATGTTACGTTCCTCTGGCGATAAATTAAGACCTTTAATATGTAAAGCGTGATTAGGTTTGATATATTTCAACAAATTGCGAGAGCTGGATATGAAAATATCGAGATTAATAAATAGACTTGAATAAAATGAGACGGCACTAAGCAACAGGTGGCACAAGGTCAATAATCTGAAAATGCCGGCAGACATACCCTAAGATTGGCACCAGAGATATTCGTAAACCAAGTGCTTGAAAAATGAACTGGAAGCAAACAATCGCAAGCGATTAGATCGCAACGAGAAGAAACTGGAGGGACGCTGTGAATCTGACTTGAGCCCTAAAACGATGGTTTACTTTGACTACCGCATGCGTCGAAGGACGTGGGAGTTCCTGAATCTTAGACTAAGAATAAAGTGGTATGTAGACAGAGGAGGCGAGAGAGAGAGATATGCATTTAAATATATCATCATAGGGTGAGAGATATATATGTATTTAGTCAGATCCAGATTGATAGATATATAGATATATAGATTGTCATTAATCGATTTAAGTAGATATGATCAGGCAAAACAATTAATGCAATGATTTAATCAGAAGGAACTCTACTCAGCGATACGCGTGATCAAAAGTTCTATTGATCGAACAGAGTAAAATTAAATAAATCAATTGATTTGAACAGATAAAATCAATAAAGTTAGCCGGACCTAGATATCTAGAAGTCGATCTCACTAAAATTAAACTGATCATGAGATGGAATCATATGAAAATAAGAATTGAGAATAAAATCAATTGCAATTGGCATGATATCGATGATTTCAAACAAAGACCCAAGATGCAAATGTACACACGAATTGAATAATTTATATTGATGAAATGGTCGTCTTGTAAAAAACGCACCCACACATATGGAGAGTTTGAATTACCTAATAGACACAATCCTCGAATGTCTTCGGTCTCATTGTATAAGGGTTTGTCAGAACAACCTGACATGAGGATACTTCACCCTTCAAGTAAATCTGTTCAAATATTCAAAATAGTATACGAAGCCGAAAGGGGATTCCCTCAACACGGCTATACACACCTTCTCCTAGAGGAGTTTTGTCCTGGAATTCGGTAAGACCGGGCGACAAAACGAAAGATATACTATAACATATATAACTGGTCGTTTCGGTAGAGGAAAATTTATATTCTCCATTTCTTTACTAACTCAACGTTTAAGAGGTAGAGACGAATCTTACACGCATATCTATGTATCTCATATAGAAATTAAGTTTTATCCCAAGAAAATGGTCACTTTATAACTGAGAACTTACTTACGGAAGTAAAATGAAAACAAGAGATAAATATATATAATATTATACAATTATATGACACTTAGCCATCCATACCGGCGGTTTCTGAAGCAATCGCGAAATCAAGCTAGTGGGGTTGAATATCGTGTTTATCAACTACTGAAGAAGCAATAAACGTTGTATACAAACTCACGAGTTTGATTTACCGATTGTCCCAGAAACCGCCAGAATAGATGACTTATAAAAATATAATTGTATAGTATTGGAAATTTAAAAATATATATTATGCAATTGCTAACCTAGTTTAGCAATCTGTCATTATTTCTTCATATACATTTTATTATATATAAAACCAATATATATATATATATATATATATATATATATATATATATATATATATATGAAGTTAATCCAACAAAAGATATAAGAGGCAACTAATATATTTTAATTAGTGAAACATCCGGATAAAAACTGAAGCTCAATATACTGAATAGAGCATTAATATAAAATGAAATAATAAAATAAGGTGCGAATCAAATTTTATTAGAATTCAAAATTCAGGCAAAGTATCTCAACGTCCTTAACTCATGAGTTTTCAAAGATAATTATTTTCCTCAGAGGACCATTGAGCAGTGACGTTACTGCAGGTGATAAAATTACACTTTGAAAATATATAAAAATATATACAAAAATATATAAAAGTACATAACACATCAAATATATCAAGTCAAAAACATACTTATTTGTTAAAGTTATAAAATCCATCCAAGTCATACAAATTAAAACATATTCAGGAAAGATATCCAAGAGGTCGATTGAAGATTGATCCAGGTATTGAATAACATTCCAAAAGCGAAAAAATTGAAAGAACTGAAAAACCAAAAAGTTATCCAGTCGGGAAAAGCGTCCGCAATCGATGCAGTAAATTACAGTGAAAAATGCATCCAATGTTTATGTTAATTAATACAATGATAAATGAACCAAATCAAATAAAAGATATATATATATATATATATATATATATATATATATATATATATATATGTATAAGAAATCAGGAGACCACAGACATTTCAAACTTTTTATTTTTACTTTCCATGGTAGATGCCCAGAGACAGTAATCTGCTGTTTGAAACCCAAGATATACAAAAGACGTCTGGAATTTTCCAACGAAAATCATTCCTCAGAATTATTATTATATTCGTCAACTATTACTCTATCTCTACTGTCTGTCTGTCTGTCTGTCTGTATCTCTCTCTCTCTCTCTCTCTCTCTCTCTCTCTCTCTCTCTCTCTCTCTCTCTCTCTCTCTCTCTCTCTCTCTGGACGAATGAACGTTGAGAATGTGCAGAGGGTGTCTATGAAAGCTGCGAATGTTTTGAGGAAAAAATTAAAAGTACTTCATCTTGAAATGTGCTTTACGAAATCGGTCAGTGTCTGATATCCCGGAGATATTTTATCCGGACAACGTGTGTGGTGCATGTGGCATAGCCTTGATCTCACGGACTGGTCTACAGAACCACATGAGAGTCCATAGCAGCAACTAACAATACAAGTTTCAGACATGAGTAGGACATATCTGTAGAAACACTTGTAAAAATATATATTTGCTTCTGAGCCATCTTCGTGCCCACGACAGGACTTTGCAATCTTGTAGGGATGGCCGTCTTCTGTAAAGAATTGCAATCACCATCTATGCGTGTGGGTGCGGTTTTGGTGTTCTTGATGAAAATACACCGATAGAATAGGAGAGTTGGATAGATATCAGCAGACGAAACTATATAGATTAATATGAATTTAATGGGATAGATATGGAGATAAAAACATACAGAAAAATGTAGATATATAAGTAGTTCAATTTATACAGAATTAAATTAATAGATAGATAGATAGATAGATTAACCTTCGACAAGCCAAGTGTAAAATACATCGTTCAAAATATAGTTAAAAGTAAATAAATATTTTAAAAACAAATAAAATGGTTTAAATACTTTAAAAACATACTTCAATACATAAAAACGGTGTTCATAATAAAAATATAAAATGTTCTATAAAATGATGAAAAATAATTATTCAAAATAACACCTTTAAAGTAGAAAATAGTGTTGAACACATACTTCAATGCATAAAAACGTTGTTTTTAATAAAAATATAAAATATAATCATTAAAAATAACACGTTTAAAGTAGAAAATAGTGTTGAACACATAATTCAATACATAAAAACGTTGTTTTTAATAAATATATAAAATATAATCATTAGAAATAACACGTTTAAAGTAGAAAATAGTGTTGAACGCATAATTGATGATGCTTTATTTAAGAATTACACAATAATGTAATTAGACCACATAAATTTGACTATGACTCTCTTTTTCAACCTTGCTCGGAGTAAAAGTAAAGACAATAATATTAGTTCAACTACCTCAGAAATCACTTATGATACACAAAGGTTGTTTAATAACAGCATGAAATATTTTTTAATATGTTTTAATAAAATCTTGACTAAAATGCTAACTTCAAAATTTACAAAATAAAAGTGCAGAAAATGAAGACAAAATCGTATTAAAACTCTACATTGCAATCCTCTAAACTAAAGTATAGGCAAAAATCGTTATTAAACAAATAATTGACGGCGTTTGCTGTGCTCGTTTACGTGCATTTGTTTCCCGACTTCACTTAAACGATTTTACTTTTTTTTCCTCGAGCAAAAACGAAATCTTGCAAAGGTGATTGATTAAAAAACGAGATCTCGCAAGAATGATTGATTAAAAAACGAGATCTCGCAAGAATGATTGATTAAAAACACAAAAGAAATGGCATAGATTTAATCGATATTATTCATCTCTGAAATTAAACTACGGAATGTTTCTGGAATTTTTTAAATAAGAATTGATAATTTTTATTATTTGGTTCATTCAGACTCCTATTGTTCTCATCTCAGTCGATGTAACCTCCGACCTTTTACAGGTGAATCTTATTGAACTCGGGAATAATTATGTCGAACTCGAAAATGCGTACAAGATTTCGAACTAAACTCTTTATTTGATCCATGGAGGAGGATTATATTCGTTCCGTCAGCCATGACCTGGTAGAAGGCTTAATTATATTATTAGTATCGCCTTTACTGAGGATTGAACCTTTTAATTATTATCAGACTCTCATTTGAACTGAATAGTACTTAGCACTTTATCCGTTAGGTCACGAGTTAGGCATAAAGTTTCTCTATTTCGACCAGACACATTTGAATAATGTTGGTGGGGTTTATGTGATAAGCCGAATAGACACCTTCGTGGAGATTGGAATCTTCCATTACGAGTTTAAATCATATCCGGACTGCTGTGTTCAATTACGCACGAATACACATGGGGAATTTATGAATCCACATTTTTACCATCTGTTTATGGAAAAGAAGAAATCATCAACTCAGTGGCAACGAGTGTGATTTCATCTTTGATGAGTTGAAGTTTTCTACTTCTGAGCTTGAAGCTTCTTGCGAAAAATACGGTATTAAAGTGAAACCAGGCAGAACTTATTTCCGACTCTGGAGATAATACCTCATAAGACAACAAAACAGTTGAAACCCGAATAGTGTGTGTTTTTCTATTCAATTGTTGCAGGATCCTCATCTGAAATTTACAAAAGAATACGAATAGAAGCTTCTGCATTTTGACATCTAAAAAGAAAAAATATGGAACTGGAAGGACTTATCAACAAATCTAAAGGTTTTACAATGCATTGATAGTTCATGTATATGGACTATACTGAGGGATCATGATAAGAAGCTTAAACAGTTTTAAAATTAAATATTTAAAAACTATCATTAGAGTAACACTGCTAGATAGACGAATAAATGCAGATATCACAAAGAAGTTTAATATTAACAGATACGTCAACAACTTTATGTTTTCCGGCTACCATACTCCAGCTAGGTAATATAAATCATATAAAGAAGACTTCATTGAATCAGGATCAATAGGATGACGGCCAAAGAGATGAGTCGGCCAGATAAAGGGTTAAACTAGTATGCCGCTCCTGACAGCTGAACGGCTGGCCTCAAACCATGGTAAGTAGTTGGATTGCCTTCTCAAGCATGTGGCGAAGATCTCTGGCGTATGAAGTATGAAGTATGGAGTCAAAGTAAGTCAACGTATCGGTAAAATAGTAACTTGTGTTCGTTAAATCGTAAACAATAAATGCCGATTATGTTGTTATGCAGCAAAACTGACAAACCAAAATACGAAGGCGTGGAATATGGTCGATTAATTAAAAGCTTTTAAAAGGATGCCTGCATTTCTAGGTGAAGTTTCCTCAGTCATGTCCAGCCCCTAACAACATCTAAGGAAGAAACCAGACCAGCTATAAAACAGAATTGCTTTGCTATTGAAACGTTGTCTCCTGAGTCCAGTGAAAGGCACTTAACCACCTGAGAACAGGAATGAGGCGATCTATAGCTTCTACGGGGAGATGCGGATATGCAATATACCCAAACATCTTTCTTTCCTTATTTATCGAAAGTTCATATCATATAAACGTAGAACATTTACGTATTATAAAAATATATTCCATAGATGTAATATTTAAATTATAAAATAGAGAGAGATTTTAGGGGGTAGAGACGAAAGCAATCTAGAGAACTAGTTGATATAAAAACCAGAACGATGGGATCAAAAAGTAGTCCGATGTTAATCGTAAGAGTTAATTGGGTGTTAGTATAAGTTGGTCAAGGTCATATGGGTTCCGGAAGAAAAAAGTTAAATATAGCATGACTGTTCTATTCTTAAATGTTTATGTGTATCAAAAGGGCAAGCGACGGTAATGAGGTTAGTAGGTAGGATTTTATTTTAGTGTGTAATGGCCTTTTAGTAGCATAATAAATAGGTAAGACAAGATGACGTGAAAAACAAAGAATAAATATGTGTATGTATTGCCTCTTTGTATATTGTATGTTACTTACTTGGATAATGATTTTCAAACAGTTAGGTGTGATGTGATCAGAACAACATCCGTTGTTTGATGATGTGTTGACAACTGCAAATTATGGCCAACTCAATATGACGATAGAGATTGTTACTAGTTTAAACAAGGTGTTATTAAAGAAGTTAAAAGTATGATAGGAATCTGACATATGGATGAAAAATGCGTTTTAGAAATTGTGTATTTCAGCCATAACTATGAGATAGAGATGGATTATATTTTGTTTATTTAGTATTATGAAAATGTTTCATATCAAAACTCACGGCATCTATTTTTCTAAACCGATCACCTAAGTATAAACTACGTGTCTTAATTTCGGTGATGCAACGAGAATTTGTAGTTCAACGTGGCATGAATATGCACACACACACACATACAGGAACGCTCTTTTTATAAATGTGCCACGTGAGTAATTATGTCTATAATTATATTGTCTGCGATTGTTTCCAAATAAATCTTTTATTGTCTTACATTTGTCTTTGCTACTGAATTTAACAAAATGCCCGATCAGAATAAATGTGGTTTATGTTGCGCTATATGTGCTTCACTATAAACATATATTCACACATGTACTCTTTCAGAGAGTATTTGTAAAAGACAGGGGAAAAAAATTAATGCTAAAATGGAAGCAGTCTACTTGGTGACGGCTTCCGTTTTTGAAATCGGAAATTGACAAGCAGTGTTTATCTAAAAACAGCTCCTCATCATTCTCGACTGCTTAGTTTCAGCAGACATCTACAGGAATTTTTGCTAGGTGTCGTCGAATAAAATACAATTTCTTATGGAATATTCTGTATTGGATACGTTATTACTATGATGTTTAATATATTTAAATGTTGTGAAATGTTTATTTATATATAATAAATTTTGGACTATTTTTAAAATATATTATTTCAAAATTATTTTTATTAAATCCAATTTAAAAAATAGTAAATAAACAATTTGAAAAATATTTTCAAAATAAACTATTTAAAAAACAAAACAGAAACTAAAAAACATTCTAATTATACTAAAGTTTTATTTAATCTAATATATAAAGTAGAGACGTTTTTCCCCTGTACCTTCTCGGAGTATAGGAAAATAACCACATACATCACAGGCTACTAAACTCACCGCTATACTACACTTATTCACTCGAGCGTGTTTCAGAAAAGTTGTTATTATTTTTTCCAACCTAACACTAAATATTATATTTGGCCCACCATCAACGTCTCTCCGAAAAACCAACTCCATATAGGTGGTAGCAAAGACTTTTCCCCCTAACAATTGTGTACTGTGACTACACTCATCGACACCGGGTACTAATAAACACAGTTTACTTTTCACAAAACAGTCCGTCCTTATTTATTATTTGCCTGGTATTAATTTACTACATAATATAAAGCAATACGCAAACAAATAATGACCGCTCCCGTTGAATCCGCTGATATTCCGCGAATATCAGATTACGTTTTTCCTATTTCTAACTATGATTTCCACATTTACATTCATTCCGGAATCAAGCGATTGACATTAACGAACACAGTACCTGCAACATTCATTCTTCAAACATGACGGCTAAAATTCCTTCATTAAATCGACTTCCTACTTAATTCAATAGCCGCCAAGATGCTGTTAGAACCCGACACATTTATATTTTCATAATCATATACCTTTAACCCTTCCCAAATAAATTACCTAAACCGTATCATTGTTGAACTTTAATTTTCGTCGCCAGAAGCTGCCAGTAAACAAGCTTACCTTAACTGGCCTATTTTCACATGTATTATTCAAGTTGTAACTGTGGCGCAATGGTTAAGAAGGGAGGTTTCATTTTCGCCATTATCGCCAGTATCGGCGTTCGATCCCATTCTGCTTTCTTTTTCTTTTCTTTTTTTTATAATTTAAAACATTCACCAACACTGTAGAGGGGGGGGAAGAACAATAGGCGGTTTCTTTTTTATGCAATAGGTAGTACTTTCTCCCGTGCAACGCCGGGCGACGGGTACCGCTAGTTATTTATAATAAAAATGAAAATAAATTTCCAATTATAAAAACCAGTTTGATTTTCTTTTACAAAAATGGAAAAAGAAAAACATCCGACGTAAAATATAATGGGTACAAGTATTTTGATAAATACGATTGTCTATTTCCGATATCAAACCCGGAAGCCATCAGCAAGTAGACTGTTTCTCTTTTAACAACCAATAAAATATTGGAAGTTGTATGATGATCATCACGTTGGCGTGAGATACATGTTTTTATTTTAGTTTTTATTTTGTTTAATTTCTTTCCAATATTTTTTTTTTTAAATCAGTTCCGCCATAAATGGAAACGGAGGGGACGAGGTCGATGGGAATTCGAATAAAAAAGTTCATCAAAATTTAATTCGTTTTGATTATCACGAAAGCAAGTTTGCTCTTAGTGTGAGAGCAATGTCGACTCACCTTTGTCAAAGTTCAATTAGAGTCAGCTGCCACCGCCGCTTCAAAAAAATGTAAAATGAGTTTGAAACACGCGACGCAAGAATTGGCTCGCAGGTGAATGGGGCGAGCTAATGACGTGATGTTTTCTGTCCGCTCGCTCGGCTTTTGAAACAATTTCGGAGCCGGATGCCAGAATTCTCTGTTCATAAAAAATAAATTAAAAATTTCCTTCATTTGACATTTTTTAATTGTATTTGGAATTAATTATTGTTATTTTTTATTTAAGTTTTGGTGAAGGATGTTGACGAATGGAATGCATGCAACTAGTTTTAGAAGGAAAGTTGGTGTCAATTTATATATATATATATATATATATATATATATATATATATATATATATATATATATATATATATATATATATATATATATATATGCTTATTTGCTTCGGTGCAGAGGGAGGCTGGTGAACTACTTCAGATGTTGCTAATTGTTAATCTAATAGCTCATCAGATGTTTAGCTTCTTCGAAAGACGAAGCTGCAAGTGAAGGATCGTCAGCAAAGAGTAAGTCACGGATGATACCAGTGCGAGTTAAAGTTTTGACTTTGAACCTCTGATGGTTAAAAAAAAGCCGCCACCTGTTCTAAATTGAATCTTGGCACAAACTTCAGTTCCAGCAAATACGTGTTTCAGTATTACTGAAAAATAGAAGGGCAAAAATTACCGGTGTCATTACACATCCTTGCTTCGTGCTATTCGAAACACCGAATAGATCAGAGATTTCTCCATTAGAGACAACATTCGCTTTCATGCTCTCGTGGAATCAAACTATCACTTGCAGCATATTCTCAGGTATACCGAGTTTTCGCAAAACCGTCCACAAAGCAGTCCAGTTCACAGTTTCAAATGGCTTGGTGAGGTCTACAAACACCATATACATTTCCTGCTTTTTTTTCAGGAACTTTCTCAGCAACCTACCTTAACGAGAAAAGCATGTCCATGGTGGCCTGGCCTGCACGAAAGCCACACTGTGACTAAATATCATCCCGGTTCAAAATCAATCTGGCTAAAATCTTACCAGCTATAGAGAGAACAGAAATTCCACGGTGGTTGTCACATACCATTCTAATAACTTAGTGCATCCTTAAAATCTTGCGGAACCCTCCCTTTTTTCCAAATTTAGATAAGTAGTCCAAGCAATTTCCTGACAAGCCTCGTTCCACCGTACTTGAACATTTTCGGTGGAATTGCATCTTGACCTGGTGCTTTTTCCCTATACGATTTACTTAATAGCGGTCAAACCCTCTTGAAAGGCCGGTAAAAATGACAGCTCTGGAATTTCTGGACGTTGCGGGATTTAGTCAAGAACACTCCTGTCAGTACAAGAAGTATTGTTGAAGACAGTATCAAAATGTTACTTCAACCTTTTCAAAATTTCAGCCTTGTCCGTCAGGAGGTTTCTATCTGCCGAATTAATGGGGGACGCGCCATTTTCCTGCGGACCAAAAACTTGCTTCATACCTTCGTAAAAGGCTCTTAGATCCTTCCTATCGAATGCGTCCTGACGGAAATCAGCCTGTGCAAACCACCATACCTCTGTCATTGCACGTAGGGCTTTTTGAACCCGTACTTTTGCAGGTTGTATAAGCCTTCTGTTTGTCAGACGAGTTTTTATACTAAATCCAAGCGTTGTGTGAACTGTGGATTTTTTGTATTAGAGACTGTACTTTCTGATTGTTTTCATCAAACCAATCCTGGTGCTTCCGAATAGGTAACCCAAGCACCTCAAGAGATGTTGAATGAGTAGCCTCGCAAAGCTTTTAAAGACGATTCAATGTCACTAATGTTTCAAGTGCTGCATCCAACTCTTCAGCAAGTTTTGCTTGTTGATCAATATATTTGAAAGGCAAGGTATTCATACGCTTTGGAGCAGTAGATTTTTTCACTCTTCTGTGATCTATACGAATTTGTGCTTTACTACGAGGCAAGGCGTGATCTGAGGAGTAGCATGTTGTATGAAAAGATGTTGTTAATTTAAAGTCGTTTCTACCCCGTCATTTTGTTATCAAGTAGCTGATCGTGTGACTTTGGAGCGTGGATGCATGCATGTGGTTTTAAAGCAGTTTTCTGTTGAAAAAAGTGTCTGTGATGCCACAAATTCTTTGTCATCATTCGGTCAGATATGTCCTCAGGAAGCGATGGAAGAGTATGAGCAAAGTCAGACCTGATAGCAAAGCCAACACTTGAATGCCGTGGCTTCACTTCGCCCCTCCCACTCCAATAAAAATCATATCCGCCGTTTACTTCCGTCAATTGGATATGCCCGCAAGGGAGTTTCGTTAAGTGCCGCTATGTCGATGTTATATTTTTTCAGTTCAAGACATACAAGTTCTTTTTTGCGCCCTAGCAAAGCGTTGTTATCTTGAAGTGTGCGAATGTTCCGAGATCTCTAGAAAAATCTGTTGTATTTCGAATTGTTTTGACTGCGTGATTGGATACCGAAACAACCGCAGTTTACTGCCAATGATTGATGTTTAGGGCTCCGTTTCTCTCCCCCCTCCCTAGCTAAGGAGTAAGCAGTGCTGATCCTAAATAGGACTGCTTTGTCGCTAATAGAGGGAACGAACCGCACAATTGCTCTCAAGTTTTATGCGAGTATGGCCATCATCCATCAGCCTGCCAATGTGCAGTGATCCAGCTTGAGACTCCCAAATGGACTAGCTTTGCATGTAGGACTTATAACACACATATAAGTTATTAACACAAATTTAGTTGCAAGAAACCCACACAAGCTTTGATTATAGTGGTGAAGGCTTGTGTAGTGCCATCCACACTTTTTGGAATTGCTGATAGCACACCATCGGTAGAAAAGGTTTGCCACAGACAGCATGAACAACAGACCTCAGGTTTTACATCAGAGTTTCCCATCTCCTAGATGCCTTAACAGAGACTGAGAGGGCATCACTCCTTGTGGTTTAATTGCGCCCCAGACACTAACCTAGGTATTTCCATTGACTGCTTGCTTACTCTCTCCCCCCTCCCTCCCTCCCTCCCCCCTCCCTCCCTCCCTCCTGTTAGCTACAACATATTTTCTTTTTTGTAAATTTCAATGATTGGTTTGTGTAGACAAACGTTTCGCATTTGTGTTTGAATGTGCGTTTTCGTCCATTCCTAAATTGTTAATAAAAAAAGAGACCCCCCACACACACAATTGCTCAGATGAAGTGATTTCTTCTTTCTTTTCATTTTTACAGTCTTATTTAAAAGATACATTAATTACATGTACTTCTTTTTTAGTGGAGATGATCGGTTCCATGATAAACCGGAAGCGAATAAAATCCAAGCAGACAACACCTCAGCTTTTAATCCAAAAAGTGGACAAAACCACATTCTCATATTGTTTAGACGTCGTTTCCAAATATGAAGCAGGATAAATAATGAATAAATGAATTGACCGTAATAGAGGGCGACCCGAAAGCTTTCTTTTCATTATCTACTATTATCTACTACACTAAGATGGGCGTTACTTCTTTTCTGAATTTCCCCACTTGTTTTTTATCCTCGCCTTATAATACCGAATGTTTAGCAAGGAGGTACCAAAAACCATTCTTTGAGTCGTTGCTATGGGCTAACACTCTTACCATTAGTTAAATTCAATATCTCCCAGTTCTGACAAATTTAAAGGTTCTAATGTTTGTGTTGTTTAAAATATAAAGAAGGATTAAATGTTGCCTAATGTGTAACAAGGATAATGACCCGTTCGTGGAAGATGGAATTCCCCACATTTAAAACCTTTGAGAGACATGCAGAGCCGACATTATTGCACTTCAAAAGATAACTTGTTTGAGAATTCAAAGATTAGTGGCAGATCAATCAAGTTGACAGGTACATAAGACAATGTTAAAGATCAACTTAACTATCGAAAAGGAAGGCTTAAAAATGAGATGCACTATTGGCTGTATTGTCCGTCTCTTTCTTTTCAATGCATATTGTGTCTTTTTATCCGTCTCTCTCTCCCTCTCCCTCTCTCTCTCGATTTTATTGCAGCGAGGAAGAATTTGAACAGTTTTGGATTTTCGACTCGTGCGAGGCGGGTGTCGCTCCCAACTCAGCTGACTTTCAGGTGTCTTCGGAAATTAATAAATATATATTTTGATATATAAGATGTTTTCTTTGCTCATTATAAGCGTTCGATTTTTCAGGAGAGAATTGATGAAGCCAGAAATAATGACGCCAATTAATGCCGCTGTAATTCCCGTAAAATACCCTGCAAACAGGCATAACCTTTATATTAAAAGGGATGTGCTTATCGTTTGCCTCACATAGCGAGCTGGTGTACCGTGTCCAGGACGTTAACAGCCCTTTCAAAGACATCCCCACGGCGCTGACCACCAAGTTACACTCCCCCGGCAGGTGATAGTATCACAATTGACCACAGCTAAACGATCACAACCACGTTTGGAACCAAAGAAAATCCACGGACACAACCCAAGATCACAGCCACATACACCCGGAACAAGCCACAGCATCAATAGAAAAAAACAAAACATAACACACCGTAAAATACCACAAGCTAAGGTAGGTGACTATTTTATGTTACTCTTTTTACTCTGGAAGAATTGTTGGTTTGAATAATTTATAAAAATTGTAGATAGAGCTTTTTGTTTAATGTCTGTTACCCTAAAAAAAAAAGAAATAGAGAAAATTGCTAACACAAACTCAACCCCTTAAATAGATATATCACAGGTGGATCAAAGATCCCAATCTTAGCTGGGAAAAAGTCCGACTTAAGGCCATGGCTAGCTGCTCTAAAAACGAAAGAGCGGATATACAATTTAACAGATTCGAGGGTAGTAAATTGGGCATACGACTTTTCAGGCGGTCTAGCTTTGGAATTGATCAGGGGAAAATCGCGATAATCATCGAAATAGCACGAGTAAATAACTTCTCGATCAATTAACGGCGAGTTTAAACATGATGCCGATGCCGCTAGGGTTTTAATTTAAATAAAGCAGAATCAAGTTGAGGCACTCGCGGACTTAGCAAATAGGATGAACCGACTTGCTAGGTAAACATACAGTGGCACCAAGTTGGGGAAAGTTCTACTGTACAAGTACAATTAGCTGAATTTTTCATGATTAAAGAGGATGTGATCAGATCCAATCCAGTAACATTATTGAATGCCTTGTCTCTGCGGCGAGACAAGATTAAATGCTTTATAAACCACTCTGAGGTGGTCACAAACAAACACAAGCTAATATCTCTAATAATAGCTCATTAAACGGTGTCCACTAGAAGTAATTACCTTGGGGGCATAATAGATTTAGGGTACCCAAAACTGAATTCTACAGGGGAAAATTGTTGGAAAAACGTTGTAGTAAATCGACTAACGCTGTAACGAGTAAGTTTGTAGGTATACTTCGGCGAAATCTGAGGCCGCAGCGACGACATTTTAGCCATAAGAGGCTAGAATGGCACTGTCCATTGCCACCTGAGGAAAAAATAAATGACTTCACACCAGGAAAAAGAAAAGATCAAAGGTATCCTCTAAACCCACTCACTACCACCGGCTTGATCGGACACCGGGTACCCGGGTATGTAACCATGTCAAGTCCTCAAATAATATAGGACTCTGGGGGAATATGAACCACAGAGGACATAGATCTCATGGAGGGTGTAAAGCCGGTCGGAAACGGGCTCACCAATGACAAAATAAACAAGGAAACAAAACTCGAAAAAGTAGAGGAGCCCAGGGGCACTAACTCCCCAACCAGGGCTCCGGAACGGGTTTATCATTAAAATAAGGAGTCGATCTATAGAGACACTGGATTGGAGGTCTTGCTTCCCAAAACATCAGTTTTTGAAAAGATAAACACGAAAAAAAAGGGGAACTGAAGAAATCGAGTCAAACAGTTACCCTGGCAAACAGACAAACGATGGTACTAGTTCTCATAGGCTATCTACCCGTTGAAGTGATGTAATTAAAAGCTTCGTCGAGGTTATATATCATTCTAGACTTAGATCGGAAGTTGAGATTGGGCATAGACTGGTTGAAAAAGAACCGAGCCCTAATAGCCTTTCACCCTAACTAATTAAAAGTAAAACGGGTGAATATACCACTTGGTATTGATACCAGTGCTTAAATCGACGAATCGTCAAGGGAGAAAGTAGAGTTGCCGCCACGCATCGCAACTTCATGCGGTTCTTAACAAACCGCCGAGAAAGAACTCTCCTCCTCCTCCTTCGGTCGGAGACTCAAGTAAAAAAAAAAAAAAAGGAAACCGGTGATAGAGGCAGTGAAGATATCCCCCACCTTGAAGTTGAAAAGGCTTAATTCAGCTTACTCTAAACTCGACTACATCGGATGAAGTGATACATTTTGTATATTGTAATTTTTTTCTTTTTCGTATCATAAATGAAGAATAATTCATGGGCAACAGCGGAGAAGATTTTCTTTGAAAACTACTGAGTTAAGGACTTTAAAGTACTTTGCCTGAACATTGAACTGTAATACAATTTGATTCGCACCTTATTTTATTCTTTCACTTTATCTATTGCTATATATATATATATATATATATATATATATATATATATATATATAATATGAAACTAAAAGTATAGTTTTAGTAGATAGAACCTATAGTGAAATGGTTTAAGCTCAATATACGAGATAGAGCAATTATAAAGATAGATGAAAGAAAAGGGATAAACATGTACGAATGACAAATTAATTTCAACTTCGATTGTTCAATGCACGGTGTACTCGGTAAAAACATGTTTATTATTTTTTCCTTAAGCCAAGGCTTTTCAAAGATAAATGGCAATTGCATACAAAGTAACATCATATATGCTTGTACTGTTAAGCAATTCCCCAAAACACCATTATGCAAACAGACACCAACATACAAATTCTCCCCTCACCGTATAGCTATCCACGTCCCCAACTCCCTGTACCTAACGACACCCTAAATAACACATCTCACCCTAACCAACAACACCCGCTAACTAACAATAATCTTGATGTCACCCCTCAAATTATCTCATCTTCTCCACCTAACAATTCCAACTTAACTTTAGCCCAGAACTTGAACATACAAACCCAAGACATTCCCAATACTATAAATAACACAAATAATATAATAACAACATTATATATATTTATATATATATATATATATATATATATATATATATATATATATATATATATATATATGTATACAAAGTAAAATAACCGTAGTTATTAACAGAGTTATGGCGCCACATTTTGAATTTATGTTTCGTAATTAAGTGTTATTGAGATTGGAATACCGTATAATAGCAAAAATATTTAATTCGCATGTTTTTTTATTCGTATCCCTGTTCACTGTTTTACTGATACAAATAGAGAGTATTGATTTACTCCTCTCCAGGAGTTAGGCACAAGGCCAGTGTTTATCTTACTCCCACAAGTAAGATGTGACCCAAGGTCGGGTCGGGAAAGTGGGGTTTAAAAATTGCCTGGGCAGCCCCGTCGGCATTCCCCGGTAGGGGCGTTTCAGACAGTAAGCAATAAACTTACTCCTCCCCAAAGAGGGGAGGCAAAGCTTGGGAAGGTGGACCTCCCAGAACTGCACAGGACAGACCCATTGACCGGCGTAAATCAAGACCCGAAGGCCAAGACAACACCAGTATCCATCGGAACAGATACTACACTTTGATCTTAACCAAAGAAGGAACGAACGAGCAACACAAACTCTACTCCCACTTCGCCTTTCTGAGAATACGTTCAAGTCTATGAGAGGTTATATTCCAGAGTAGCAAGTAAAGAGATAGTATTATTTCTTACTAGCGGTTTCAAATAATTTTAAATTATATTATATTTTATTTAAGACATAGTAACAAATATTCACAAGTTAATAGTTTCCTCCTCAAACTAAGCTGCACAATTCAGTGAGTAATATTAACACAGCCATCATCGTAGCTTTAATGTATGTTCCTTCAGTAGTTGGACATTCTTGAAGACAGCTGCCTATAACAGGTTTAAACTATCGCTGATTTATCAGGTTTTTTATAGTAGCCAAGTGGGTTGAAGCGTTGGAATGACTCACTTTCCGGAGTTTCGATCCTGCGACCGCCATGATTAATTATTCCAATTCCGGAATGGATGAAACCTATACGTTTGTAGATGAAATAACTATATATATATATATATATATATATATATATATATATATATATATATATATATATTAAAAAAGAAGTGTGGTAAATTAACTACCATCAAAGCTGGTAATAGATGCAATATTTATTTTATTTAAAAGAAAAGACAAAATCGAACCGATTTTTTTTTCTTTTTTTTTCTATAAACTGTCATTTTTTTTAATAGTTTATAGTTATACATATATTTCTCTAATAATATTAGCCTCATTAGTGTGTTTTAAATTCCGATGTAATTGGGAAACCAGCTTCAGTTGGTGTGAGTCGGCGAGTGAGATGTCGTTTTTTTTTTCACTCTCGTATGAAAGCACGCCAGCACGTGGACTGTTATAGTTTTGAAAGGTTCATACTTTTTTTAAGCATCTGAATGAAATTTAGTAAAAAAGAAGTGCGGTAAATTAACTACCATCAAAGCTGGTAATAGATGCAATATTTATTTTATTTAAAAGAAAAGACAAAATCGAACCGATTTTTTTTCTTTTTTTTTCTATAAACTGTCATTTTTTTAATACTTTTTTTATACTTCTTTTTTAAAAAAATAAAAGTCAAAATTAAAAATAAAAGTTGTTTTTTAATTTTGACTTTTATTTTTATTTTTTTCCTCTTCTCTTCTTAAGTGACCTCAACTATTGCAACGCCACATTCTGTATTGTCGGCAGTTGAAACCAGTATTCCAGACATTTAATTTCCCTGATGATCTGCCAAGCAAGTAACTGCTTGGTAGTGAAACACGTGTAGGAAAATAACATTTAATTTGAATAAATAATATTTGTAAGAAAACATATCTTTAATGGTGATCATTGGTGTCCTGAAAGGAATGCTTTGGTAAGCCTTCATAAAATCATATATATATATATATATATATATATATATATATATATATATATATATATATATATATATATATATATATATATATATATATTCGGTAACTATGAAATCATAGTCGGAGTATTTTATATTTTGTATTATTGTGTTATATTTTGTTAATTATTTTATTATTATAGTATGTCCATTATTATTTTCATTATTTTATTATTTTGTATGTTTGTGTTATTGTGGTATGTATATGTTTTCTATTGCTATTCATAGTATGCATTTTTCTAGTATTTTCCCAGTATTCGCAATACAAAGTACATCTTTATAATCCTAATATTCTGAATGGTTACAAATACAATGGCTTTTTTCTCCCAGATCTGATCAGGTCAGAAGTCTATTTCAGTCGATGGTTCAGCTTTTATATCCTTTAACCATACCCCCCCCCCTTCCTCATTCTATCTCGCCCTTTCAATTCCTTGATCTACCTTGCTAAGCTAATGGATGCACGCATCTTCTGATCCACGTGAGAAAATAACATTCTGCTTTTATCTATCCACAAGATTCTTAAGCATTTCTTCTGACCATCATTGCTACATTATACACTAATAAGATGAACTATCACTCGGGATAGATTAGTATTCTGACGAAATTTGTGATCAAAATGCGATTGCATTTGTGCAAGCACTTCAAATTTCATGCGTAGTATGCATATATATATATATATATATATATATATATATATATATATATATATATAAGTTGTGAACTAAAAGCGAACTTTTAGGAAAGGTAAAACCTATTGTGAAAAGTATACAGCTCAATATCCAGGATAGAGCAGATAGATATGTAGAAGGATGAAAAGGAATTAGAAAAGCAAAAGTCAAATCTTTTTTCAATTCAGTTGCTCAGAGCAAGGTATATTCCGCAAAAAGGCAATTTATTCAAGTTAAATTTTTCCTATAATTTAACTTGAATAAATTGCCTTTTTGCGGAATATACCTTGCTATGAGCAACTGAATTGAAAAAAGATTTGACTTTTACTTTCTAATTCCTTTTCATCCTTCTACATATATATATATATATATATATATATATATATATATATATATATATATATATGAATAGAGATTATTCCGTCTGAGAAGTGTTGTGTTAATCTGAATAAATTTGTAAGTTTTAAAAGTCAGAAACAACGCAAAAATACTTTTTTTTAATAAACATTCATTTATTTAAAAATACCTAATACAGTGAAGTTTCTATTCTAAAGACATTAACGCGCGCCAACGCGTAACATCCCCTCCTGATTGAACATTTTCAAATACTCGCCGTTAAGATTTAAACACCTGTCCAGCACAATGTCGAGAGCACATGACAACAACAAAAAAGATGAGAAAAAAACTTTTAAAAAACTCAATATGTTTCTATGTGACAAAATAATATTCGGAGAAACAATTTCGATAAGTGTTGCAAAATTTGTTATGTTTGTTACATATACAATTTACATTTTCAATATAGAAGATGAAGAAAATGCTTATTTATTTATACAGGCTAAATAATATCATGAGAATTGTATAAACATTTTTATTTTTTAAATAATATTTTAAGATAACTTTTATAGCTGGTTCTTGAATTGCCTAAGGTTAAACAATTTTTGAAAAATGTATTGGATAATATAAATCCATGCTCACTTTTCAAATTAGAAGATGCATATCAGAAACTGATATCAGATTGTACTTATGATAATTATTTTATCTGAACGTAGAGGATGAATCACCTAAATAAAATTAAATTAACAATTTTCAATACATTTTAAGCTTCAATCGTACTATAAAGACTGTTGAATTGTATTGCCTATTTCGCTCTATTTTCCCACATGTTGGATAAAATTGATTTGTGGTCTGGTCTGAAATGGTAGTTTTGTCCTGACATAAATCTTTTTTTTAACAAGCTTTTTTTTAGTTAGGTTTTTGTACAACAATAACTCTTGTTTGACTATGTAATAATGGCAGATATTAGGGATATGTTGTGTTACTTAAATCTGAAAAAAACGATATTCTACTTTGCTTAGGTGATTGCGTGTGAATACCCTGAAAAATCTTGCGGAAAGAAGAAAAACCAAAGAAACAATTATTTAAAGAATTTCGAGTGGGGATTGGTTTTGTATATAAAATTTACGTAAAATTATCCCCTATTTCCGGGCCATTGTAGTTTTTCTTAGAACAGTAAACTAAAAGATTTTTACCAATAAACCGAGTAGCAAGGTCGTAAAACCACACATAATCACCTAAAAAAGTAGAACCACTACTCGTCCTCACCCTATAAATTGCACAAGATTTATCTTATCATAGCAAATAAAAATTGGTTACTGACTTAAAACGCTACAATGGTCCGGAAATGGGGGATCATTGTATGTCAAATTTATGTGAAACTAATTCCTCACTCTAAATTTAAGACAATTGTTTTTTCTTCTTTCTGCTAAGTTTTTCAGGGTGTTCACATGTAATCGCTTAAAAAAGTAGAATCTCAGTTTTTGTTTTAATACATAATTTTCCAAGCCGTTATCTTACACATTCCACTCCCCCTTTTACATATATTTTATTGGTTTCATGTTCTTGTTAATGTAAGTTGATGTTATTATTAAGACTGTATAGCATAAAGAAATAACGATTTTCTTCATCTTCAGTAAAAACAAATTGTATATGTTACAAACATAACAAATTTTGTAAAACTTATCAAAATTATTTTTCTGAACATTATTTTGTTCATAAAGTATTTGATCTTTTGAAATTTGTATTTTGTTCATAAAGTATTTGATCTTTTGAAATCTGTATTTTGCTCATAAAGTATTTGATCTTTTGAAATCTGTATTTTGTTCATAAAGTATTTGATCTTTTGCAATCTGTAATTTGTTCATAAAGTATTTGATCTTTTGAAATCTGTAATTTGTTCATAAAGTATTTGATCTTTTGAAATCTGTAATTTGTTCATAAAGTATTTGATCTTTTGAAATCTGTAATTTGTTCATAAAGTATTTGATCTTTTGAAATCTGTATTTTGTTCATAAAGTATTTGATCTTTTGAAATCTGTATTTTGTTCATAAAGTATTTGATCTTTTGAAATCTGTAATTTGTTCATAAAGTATTTGATCTTTTGAAATCTGTATTTTGTTCATAAAGTATTTGATCTTTTGAAATCTGTAATTTGTTCATAAAGTATTTGATCTTTTGAAATCTGTAATTTGTTCATAAAGTATTTGATCTTTTGAAATCTGTAATTTGTTCATAAAGTATTTGATCTTTTGAAATCTGTATTTTGTTCATAAAGTATTTGATCTTTTGAAATCTGTATTTTGTTCATAAAGTATTTGATCTTTTGAAATCTGTATTTTGTTCATAAAGTATTTGATCTTTTGAAATCTGTAATTTGTTTTCTGATTGTATTCTTTAACTATATTTTCTGTACTCAATATAGACAAATTGCGACATTGGATTTAAGTTAAAAAATACTTGTAATCCAGGGTTTCGAATCGCATAACCGGTAGTGAATAGTCATATATCTATGCTGATGAGTCCAGATTAAAAAGGACGAAACGTATACGTACATAGATAATAAACAATAACAAATATTTATATTTGTCGCTCCTCGTAAAAAAGTAATGGTAGTACTAACACAGCATGACGTCACTTGCTTTATAATGCATCATTCCTTCCCTAATAGAAGTAGAATGCCTGGACGTCAAGCCGCTTTAAAAGTGTTAAAATTATCATTGTTTATCAGCTATTTAAAATTGGCCGAGCGGTTAGCGACATTGGATTTAAGTTGAAAAATACTTGTAATCCAGGGTTTCGAATCGCATGACCGGTAGTGAATAGTCATATCTCTATGCTGATGAGTCCAGATTAAAAAGGACGAAACGTATACGTACATAGATAATAAAAATAACAAATATATATATATATATATATTAGTTACTAAAACACACTAGGTAGTTTGTGGAACGCTGTTTCTTCTATCAGCTTCGTTGAGTGTCGCTATCAGACACGTAAATATGTGGACAAATCAAAAGATTCTGACACTTTTGTATACACTAAGATCAAATGATTTTTATAAAATTCGCAAAAGTGAACCCTTGTTCATCTTTCTTTTCTAACGCGAAAGGAATCAGTGCCAAAATCGATTCTGAGCAAAGAAAGTTCGATCAGCTGAATAATCTGACAATCGATAGATTGATCCTGACACAGCAAAGTTAATTAAATCTTACAAGCGAAATCAAAAACATTATCTTAGTAGTAGTAGTAGTAGTAGTAGTAGTAGTTCTGTTATTTTTTAGGTGTTATTATTTATTAGTTTAGGGGATTGCATTTGTGTTTTCTTATGGAGAGACTCGAGAGTGAGTCCGATGGGGAAGAATCTACTTGAAGCGAATTTCAAATTATATCGAATTCCGTTTATTTTCTTGTTCTTTTTTATTCCTATAATTTTATTTAATTCAATTTGTGTTGTGTTGTTGTCAATTTGTCTTAGCTCTATTTATTCTTCGATGTAAGCGGCTTAATCATGTGTAATCAAAAGCAGTTCGATTGCCGCAACGCAGATCGATGTTCACGTTTCCAATCAAGTAGAATGTACAAATGCCTAAGGTGTTTCTTTCTTTCTTTGTCTTTTCCTCATAGAAAATAAATCTCATTTAATAATGCAACTTCCTTGAAATCGCCAACCATTAATATTGCGGAAACATTTCAACAATAAAACATGCAATAAGAATGGTAAAAAGATGCCCACAACGAAATTGCAAATTACATCAAAACTTTTATTTGGCATGGTTTCCTATTTCCCATATTTTAGGGTATCATCTTATCCGATTTTCAAGGTTGAAATATTCTAAATATAATATCAATACAATTCAAAATAGTATGCTTTTATCATACCAAATAGTATGCGTATACGATACCAAATAGTATGCTTTTACCATACCAAATAGTATGCATATACCATACCAAATAGTATGCTTATACCATACTAAATAGTATGCTTATACCATACCAAATAGTATGCTTATACCATACTAAATAGTATGCATATACCATACCAAATAGTATGCTTATACCATACCAAATAGTATGCTTATACCATACCAAATAGTATGCTTATACCATACCAAATAGTATGCTTATACCATACCAAATAATATGCATATACCATACCAAATAGTATGCTTATAACATACCAAATAGTATGCTTATACCATACCAAATAGTATGCTTATACCATACCAAATAGTATGCATATACCATACCAAATAGTATGCTTATACCATACCAAATAGTATGCTTATACCATACCAAATAGTATGCTTATACCATACCAAATAGTATGCATATACCATACCAAATAGTATGCTTATACAATTCCCAATATAATGTTTAAACTTTTATTTATTCACCTTTACGCATGCAGGTCGCTGTGGTCGTCTTTGTGAACCCAAGTTCCTTTTTGTCTGTTAATAAAACTCACGCCGACACTAGCTGTTGAGTTTTTTTTTAACAAGATTTATTTTAAAATACAGTCACAGAAAACAAGTTAACTTCGAATGCGTGAGAGAGATAGAGATAGATATAGTTATTATATTATGGTGGGAATCTCGCCAGCTAATGGAATGGGAGAGACTTCCTCAACCCTCGCCGGAGATGACCTCTGACTTTTACGATTTGTCAACTCAAACATATTGATACTATTCCAAATATTACGAATATACCATTTAAAATATGATGCTTATGCTATTCCATGTAGTACGCTTATACCATTGCAAATATTATACTTATACCATCGCATATATTATACTTATACTATTCCATATATTATACTTATACCATTGCATATATTATACTTCTACTATTCCATATATTATACTTATACCATTGTATATATTATACTTATACAATTACATATATTATACTTTTACCATTGCATATATTATACTTATACCATTGCATATATTATACTTATACCATTGCATATATTATACTTATACTATTCTATATATTATACTTATACCATTCCATATATCATACTTATACCACTCTGTCACTCGGGAAATGTGAGAACAGCAAAGAGATCACAAAAGACATGATTACAGTAAAATGACGAAATTATTATCCTTATTCTACTTTTTTAATTTATACACCTGTGAAAAAGATTAGACATACAATTTTTGTTTTTTTAAATATAAGTAATATTTTCGTTTTGTTTTATTACAGAAATGTATCCTCTTATCTACTTCAATTCGATGTCAGTTCTCGCAACAGTCTCTTAGATTGGACGCGAACCCTTGCGAAAAAGTTTGGGTATTTGTTTCTGTTTGTTTTGGCAAACCTCTTTTTTCTGACGAAAATTTATCTTTTGATTCGGCGAGTAGAGCAATCTCTCTTGGGCAATCAATCGGGGAGATATAATTAGTTTCTTTTTTCGAAAGGTATGTGTACTAATTCTACACCGAAAATCTTAGAGAAAAACACCGACGATTCAACTCTTGTCGACGATCTTATTTGGCGAAACAATTTTAGAGTTCACAATTTGATTCCAAGAAAGCCTGATGAGGTCGACATGTAGGTATTCTCTACGGAATTAACTCGCTCGTCAAGATATCAAGTGTAAACTGCTTTCAACCGCTCGCAAGTTCTGGTCTAACATTAGTTCAATTAACCCTGTTGTATTTGAAAGAGTTTCGAACTTTTTACTGATGTTCCCTAGTACTTACCTATGTGAGCAAAGATTTTCAACGCTGTTGAATATGAAAACTAAACAATGATCACGACTAAATGTCGAGCATGACCTACTGCTTCTCGAATTGAGGAACTTGATTGTAACAAGCCGGAACACAGCCTTCGCACTGAAGTTAATGACTTATTGATACTTGAGAAAATATTGTTTCCCACCTGCTTGTGTAGCATCATTGTAAAATATTTGTGACACTCATGTTTCTTCTGAATAAGGTCTGAATCAAAATTTGAATAATTTTATAATATCCTTTGCAGAATTATGTTCATTGTCACATTATTGGGGTTAGGGAAGATGGTTTTATAACTCAAGGGGTACTTAACGGGAAAAGGGTTGTGAACCCCTGGGTTAGAGAAATTGTTAGAAATAAATAAGAAAATGAGAAGACAAGAAAAGGAGAGAATCTCCAGAAAGAATAAATGTTTGCTGTGCCATTTTATCCATTAAATTACCTTCTGCAACGTTTGAATTTCAACTTGACTACATTTCCCGCTCCGGTGAACTGATTCGCGCCTTTCGTTCAGCGTTTTTCCATTTCTCCTCTTTGTCGTATGCGTATCAAATGTCACAGATGTATTTAAGATGGCTTCTTGCACGCCACTGTGTCGTTCAAATTACAGATTACAAATAGTCAATGTCCTAATTATCGGACGTCGCCATTCTTTTCCCGCTAATAGTCTCGGAAATCGAACTGTCGCTTCTTGTCGTTCGATTACTTTTCTAGAGTGAGTGTCTAAGTGATCAATGCCCTGCTTCCTAAGAACGTTCGAGCAACATAAGCTCTCAATTTATTAACTAACACTGATAAATACTCTTTGAGCACGCTTTGTTGACAAGAGATCTATTGCACGTATTAGTCAAGGGCGGATGTTTTACAGTGGATTGTCCGTGGTACAATCGTGTATGAGTGTATCCGGTTAAACACATCGAGCTTATATCAACTCACTGTCTACCAGTGAATTTTTTTCTCTCTCTCTCTCACTCTCTCTCCTTCTCTCTCTCTCTCTCTCTTTTACTCTCTCTCTCTCTCCTTCTGTATATATATATATATATATATATATATATATATATATATATATATATATATATATATATATATATATATGAGAGTTTATAACTAAAAGGTAACTTTTAGAGAATTAGACCTATTGTGAGGTGAGGAAAGCTCAATATACTAGATAGAGCAAAAATAGTTTTTTTTAACTTTTAAAACTTAAAAAAAAAACTTTTTTCAAATTTCTAATATTGACTGTCCTTATCTGTCAACTTATCAATCACCATCCTCTATGATGATAAGATTTTAATCTTTGAAAAGCCTGGCTTAAGGAATGAAATTGAAAGAGAAGAAGAAGAAATATTTTTATTTACTAAATGCTCCTTGTTCATAACAACTGAAGATATTGATTTGCTTCCATTTGCAGGTCTAACTATTTTACATTGACTCATATATATATATATATATATATATATATATATATATATATATATATATATATATATATATATATAGTTTTGAATGCCTTTTAACCGTAAAAATATTCAGGGTATTATTTAAAAACATATTTAGTCCTAAGCTCTTGGCTGATATTTATTTAAAAACTATACATTAAAGATTCCAGAGATGTATCATGGTTTCATTGACACGGGTAGACTTTTACTGCTTATAAAAAACTCTTACAACACATTTCAACTCATTAGCGTCTCAAGAAAATGGTACAGACAGTGATGATGACAGCTTTTATTGTCCGGTGTATTTTCTTAAGTTGTCCCTTTTGGGGGGCATTACCATGTTTATGAGGGCGGACTATATGGTTGTTTAGGTCTTAATTGTAACTAATTATTATTTTAATACAACTTAGTTAATGATTACGGAGGTTGCATGTTAGAATGTGTCTATTGTTTATTCGTATTTAGGGGCGATGGTGTTGAGTGTTACGTATTTTTAGATCAGCGTGTGTCTTATATTACGGGTTGACTGGCTGTTATTTATTCAAACAATAGGATAGTATTAATGTTATTAAAATAACTATTTGTTATATTTATATATTTATTCTTGTGGCGGTTATGTTTTGAGTGGATATGAATTATTATATTGCAGATTATTACTCAGGGTGCGTTTTTTAACGTAAGGCAGAGGTGTGAAGGTTTGACTTGGTAGCTAATGGAAGAGGGGTTATCATTTTCAGAAAAATTGCTGACCTTAGGGGTATTTAATCCAGCATATTGGTAATTATAAATTTTATATATCGATAATGTTCATGCAGTCGTTCCTGTATTAGATTATGTGAGGATCGTTTTATTTTTATAATTTTGTTAACTTTTATCTGATCACGTATATGTGTCTATCAGAAGACTTGTGTATATCGGTTAGATTAAATTTTTGTCATATATATATATATATATATATATATATATATATATATATATATATATATATATATATATATATATAGATAGATAGATAGAAGAAAAAAGAGTGATAAATATGCGACGATTGTCCAAATTTATTTCAAATTTCAATTGTTCAATGCAAGGTGCATTCAGTAATAAACTAGTGTTTATTATTCTTTCCTTAAGCCAAGGCTTTTCAAAGATCGAAATCTTATCATCAGAGGAGAAATACAGATGGATAAGTTGGCTTTCGAAAAAACCAAAGTTCAAATATTTGAAAAATATGAAAATTATTATTAAAAATTATTAAAATAATTTTTGATAAAAAAACGTATTGAATGAAAATAAAAATTTCCGTGAAAAAGATATGCAAATTGTCCGGGTGGTAAATTTCCGTTGAAAAGAAGTCCGGTGAAATTGTAGAATGTGAAGAAAAACTCTTTGCGTGGGAGCAGATTGGGGAAAGTGCTCAAAATGTAGGTAAGTCCAGATGTACTTAAAGGAGGTTGAGAAGAGGAAAACAGGCCATTTTTTTAATGTACTTCCAGGGCCAAGTAAACACAGAAGAATCTCATTCAAGGTTTAAATCTGAATGGGACAAAAAGGCAAAATTGTTATATATATATATATATATATATATATATATATATATTTATTTCGTTTAAGGGTAGTCTATAAATATATTTTAAGGTATTTAACCAGTAAGATTTTTAATATAATTAATTATATTAAAATATGGTAACGTGTACATTAATTTATGTTATTTGTGGTTGGTGAAGGTTATAGGAATGTAAATGTAGGTTATATTTGGGGTGGTATGAAATATGTGGGCGGTAACTGAAGGAATGGGATGTTGCTATCTTGCATATTAATTTTGAAAATAAAGGTGGTAGAATTTAATTGGAACGATCCTAGGGTAAGCGAATAGGTACTGTATTTTCCATATGATGGTAAGTGTGTTCGACTTATGTACGGATAGAGGGGGTTTTAGTAAGTTAAGTGTTGTCGTTATTAGTCTATTCGGCTAGTGGACATTTACCTCTGTGAAGAGCATACGTTGAAGACCATAGTTGTGATATTCATGCAGTATATTGAAAGGTTATTAATCCTTCTATAATCTCGAATTTTTCTGTGTTGTTTACTTGGCAATTCCTGGAGGTGGGTTATAATTTATCGATTATCCTCGATTAAAGTTCGTGAGGTGTATTTGACTCTTTGAGATTCCATCTTGTGGTTGCCACGTTTAAAGTATAATTGTGGGCGTAGATCCTCTATTTGAAATTTGCTTGGTGTCATCTCTATGTAAATTTCTTCTTGTCTAGAGTTTACATCTGATATTGCGTTGGCTTCGTACATAATTAACTTGGATTTAAATAACACAAAGTTGTATTTTAATAACACAAAGTTGTATTTTAATAATACTAAGTTACAATTAAGACCCAAACAAACATATAGTCCGCCCCCCCCCCGTAAATATCGTAATTTCCCCAAAAGGACAACTTGAGAAAAATAAAACCCGTAAAAGTATCTAAAACAGTGAAAAGTCATACTTACCCAACATTAACAATTAAAAGTCATACTTACCCAACATTAACAATTAAAAGTCATACTTACCCAACATTAACAATTAAAAGTCATACTTACCCAACATTAACAATTAAAAGTCATACTTACCCAACATTAACAATTAAAAGTCATACTTACCCAACATTAACAGAGAAATAAATTGAATGCCCCATAAGCGTTGCAAAAACAGTCGCTGCAAAATTCCTTTGTTTAAATATATTACTTCTTCAAAATGGCGACTTGTCGTAAAACGTATAATCAAGGGAAGTAATTATATTTAATGAAGTTTATTTTAGTCTAAACGGCTTCGTAATTCTTTAAATCATACTTTAGAGATTGATTAGTTTAAATTATCTGAAAGAGATGTTAGAAAAACATATTATATTTTAATATTTCAAATTATTTAAACTTTGATACCTCATACTATTATTTAAAACATCAAAATTTAAACTATACCTGAAAGGAAGGAAGTAATTAAATATTAGTAACTAATGAAGCCCTTTACTCTTCCACACTCGTGACGTCACCAGTCTGGCCGCTCCGGAGTTGGTTAGTCACGCGATACTGCTGGTGTAAAAGTTGCTGCTCTGAGTAAGGCCACGGATGTCGAAGAGGCCGTTCCCGAAATCACCACACTCCCACGTTGTGTTTGATAGATCAGTGGGTGACCGCAGGTGGGGGGGGGGTTCAGCAACTCAGTATCTCTGTGAGGTTAAGGGTCATTTAATGCAGAACTGTAGAATAAAGAAATGAAGTCCGTAACGACTTGGTCTGTGTAGTTTTCTTAAAAGAATGATTATTTTAAACAACTAAAGAGAATGAATTACATATGTTTGGTTACAAGGCAAGTCAGCTAGATAATATCAAAGTTCACTCTGGGATTTGTTTTGGTTGGATCGACGGACTTGGTAATTCTGGGCGATTTATTCCTTTGTCAGCGAAATGCGAGAACGCACATAAACAGACAGACGTGATATTTTCGATGGATGGGGGCAGAGACGAGTCCTTACGTCCGATTCTCTCGCTAACTAACTGTTTGTGTAACGTAACTAACCTGTTGTTCTTCGCTCAATCTACTCATCTACTCATCTCCCGTATTTCCTCGTATCTAATCTCTAACTCACTACCTAAGACGTTTTTGTCTTCTCCTTTATTGGGAATGCGCCGACCCCACGGGGAGAGGGTGGCGAATT